>CANNZV010001505.1:10938-160250 GCA_947561585.1 Caprella mutica
GTGATGATAACGCTTATGTCGAGTCCTTCTTCCGCACCCTGAAATATGGGCCAACCTGGCCCGCTCAGGGATTTGACACATTGGAGGCAGCCCGCGACTGGGTGAGAGCATTTATGCACTGGTATAACCATGAACACCAGCATAGCAAGATCCGCTTCGTCACACCGGCACAGCGTCACCGGGGAGAAGATAAGGCTATCCTGGATCAGCGAGAGGCAGTTTATGCCCGTGCCAAAGCCGCTAACCCGATGCGTTGGTCGGGAGATACACGAAACTGGTCGCCGATAGAGAAGGTCACTCTGAATCCGGAACAAAAAAATGTGGAGGATGAAGCCGCATGAGTGGGCAGAATGGAGAAAGATGCTCTGCCAGAGGTGCTATCCATGCTTTATCCATGGGCTGGAGATCCTCACAATATCGGAAGCCGGTGGACAAAGGGTGGGTAGCTCCGGGGAGATGGCACAGCCTTTTATATATTTTTTAAAAAATGCGACAACTACCTTGAAAAACACCGTCCCACAGCGCCTGATACTTTTTTTGCAGTACCAGCAGCGCCGCACTTTCCGCTAAAGCTTTATCTTTGCGGTTAAGATCTTTTTCAAGATGTTTAATTTGCTGGCGGGCAGCTTTCAACGCCTGACGTGATTCACTGGATTGGGTTTCAGCCTGGGCGGCACCCGCAATACAGGCCTGTTTCCACTGCGCCACTTGTTCCGGGTATAAACCTTTATGGCGGCAGTATTCACTCAGTTCGCTGGCATTCATATCCGCTGTTTCCAGTACGACGGCAAACTTACTTTCGCCATCCCAGTCTGCACTGTTATTTCGTTGGCTTCCCGGCACGGGCACTCCTTGTTGACGAGCTTGTTTCAGCCAATTGTACAGCGTCGCTCCGCAAATACCTTCCTCCTCTGAAACTTCAGTGACTGCACGGTTTGCCGGCGGCAGAAGCTTTTTCAAGACGGCAGCTTTACGTTCCGTTGAATAATGTGGTAAGGTCTGTTCCATTCCGTCCCCTAATCTCTAATCAAATGAGGCGACAACTATCCTGACATAGGGGGCATGTCATGCCCCTGGAATCCAAGGTCGCGGTAAACCTCGTAACCTTCAGGAAGTTTCACACCTTCCTCGTCAGCCATCTTTTTATCATGTGCTTTTCCTGACCAGGTTTTCCCCAGATATTTAATCTGGCGATCTTCCAGGCCGGCAATGATATTATTTTTCATCGTATGGGCTTTTTTTTCCACTGTAGCACTCACGTTGAACATCATTATCCAACGGTCGCTGGAGGCGACGCTCGGTTCCATCAATGCCAATAGCCTGAGCAGTTTCAGCTTCCAGACGTGCTAGCAGCTCTTCGGGCAACCTGGCAGGACGGTGTCGGAATCCGCCAAAGCTGCTTTTAAAACAACAGACAGGCGATGGATCCAGTGATTGGCTTTACCTTGCGATAAACCGAAAGAATAAGCGATAACTTCCTGAAGTGGGTAGGTTTTCAGGTAGAACATCAGGAAAAACAACTTATCTTCGATTGTCCTGAGTTTGCCTGTAACGCCTCGTTTTTCATCGACCTTCTTGCCTTCAGCTAGTCGCTGTAAGCGGTAGGCTTTATCAAAATGAAACAGAAGCTGGTCAAACTCCTTAACTTTCAGTCCGGTCATCGCCAGAAATGTTTTTGGGTGTGCCTTGACGGCTGCGTAGCGGTAGTCAGTCATGGGTAAGTGAAAAAGCAACAATGTTAAACGATTTTTGACCCAACTGGATCATTATAAATTCTGATTAGCTCATCAATTTTGATTTTGGAATGATATCTATTGTATGAGCCATTTGTTAAAATCTCTATCAAGAAGTTCAGATAGTGCCCTAATCTTTGGTTTATAAATTTTGTGGAGTTGTTCTTTTACTGGTGTTGGCATTGGTATCATGCTTCCTTGGAAAATTGGCTGGGTTAATGAGTTGATATATTTTTTATCGTTATATGGTGAATGATCAATGTTGATAAGGTCACAGCAGTCTTTCAGGACGGAGGTCGGATGTTTCGACAGAGACTCAAAATCAATGAGTAACATTTGATTTTGGGGGAAGATAGCTAGCCAATTCTTTAAGCAGGCGGCATAATCCCCACGCGTTATAGAGGCGGATGAGTTAATAACATCTAAGAACCATTGTTCAGAAGCTTCGCTAGGTAGCATCTGTGATTTTTTTAAAGCCATTCTTGCGGCTGACCAAGCTCTGTCAATTGGATTGCGCAGGATGAAAATGATTTTAACATCGGGCTGAAAAGCATGAATCCATTTAATTCTTTTAGATGGTAAAATACTGTAAGCTGGCGTCATATCGCCATACTTGATTGTATTGTTGTGTTCTGGGTAATCAAAATAATACTGGGAAAAATGACGATTGATCGTCCCATCCCAGGTATTCCAGAAGTGGTATTCTTTGCGCCTTGGTATTACTATGTGAGAGTTTTTTGATAAGTGGGAATATAGCCAGGTAGTTCCAGCTTTTTGTGCTCCGATACAAAGAAAATCTATCATTGTTTTATTCTTGGGTGGTTAGGTTTCTTATGGCGTATGTAGCTTAACTCATTTTTATTTTTGGGGGCGTTAGATAGCTCGGCAAGTTGCCCATCAGTGTTATGGTGGGTGTGCTGTGAAAATTGTAATTTGCTGGCAGGGGCGTTAATATGTCCATGTAGTGTTTCTTCCAAAAGTGAACCTCCTCACACAAAGAGCAACTAGTGTCTAAGTGCAATTTAAGTATTTTATCAATCCATGGTGTAACAGCTTTTGTGTACCAACCCTGATAAATGCTAATATGAATAGGATTTTAATGGATGAAGCAAAATTATGGAAGAAAAAAAAGAAGGTGGTGTGTCGGAAAGAAGCCTTTGTGTTAAGGGGCTGTTGGTAACGGCTCAGGGTTTTACGCTAGTGGAGCTCTTGATCGCACTATTTGTTTTTACTCTTTTGTCAATGTTTGCGTACCGGGCGATTGGAGAGCTGAGTAAGTCCTCCCAGTTGATTGACGAACATGTTAGGTCTTTGGCATCTTTGCAACGAGGGTTATCTTTATGGGAGAAAGATTTTAATCAAATGTTTTTGATAGACTCTCAGTTGCCAAATAATGAAGCTTTAACTGCTGTAGAGGGC
Source organism: Caprella mutica (assembly GCA_947561585.1). NCBI lineage: Eukaryota > Metazoa > Arthropoda > Malacostraca > Amphipoda > Caprellidae > Caprella > Caprella mutica. Next base: position 14,091 of record CANNZV010001505.1, read on the forward strand.
AGGCAAACAATTTCACTCCTTGGGGCAGCTGCTTCTTTTGGAGAAACAAGCATCCAGACAATAAAATACTCTTTTGAAGAAGGTGTGTTGTATAGAGAACGTGATGTTGCCTATGAGAACGTTGATAAAATTATGATTTTGGATGATATTTCAAGAGGCGAAATTTTAATGATAGAAAGTGAAGGTTCTCTAGTGGGAGTGAGGTTGCTTTTAGAACACCCATTTTTTGGTAGGATTGATCGCTTAGGTTATGCAGAAATTTTTGCCCACAGTAAAATTGGCACAGCTGATGTGGATGAATCTTTTAGGGGTATAAGTGCCCCACCGAATTCCACCAATGGTGATAGTTAGCGTGTTATGTGTTCTGGTCTAATGGAACCGGACACATCGAAAAGAGATAATAGTATTATCAATCGAGGTGTCTATGAGTAAGAAACGAGCATATAAGAGCTACACTCAAGAATTTAAAGAAGAGGAGGTGGCCCTGCCCTGGTGACAGAGCAAGGCTACAGCGCAGCTGATGCAGCCGCTTCTCTTGGGATCAGGACAAACCAGCTTTATGGCTGGAAGCAAAAACAGGAAGCGGCTAAAGGCGACGAACTGTTAACTACTGAAGAGAAATCCGAGTTATTAGCACTGCGTAAAGAAGTAAAACGACTGCGGATGGAGAAAGAAATACTAAAAAAGGCCAGTGCCTTCTTTGCGAAAGAAATGAAATAAAATTTCAATTTATCAAGGATTTACCCTGTGATTATCCCGTCTGCGTAAGCTGTGATGTCATGCAGGTCAGTCGCTCTGCTTCTTATGATTGGCTTAAGCGCCCGGCCCAACTGATTACAGCAGATGAGTTGCACCTGTATCGTCGCACGAAGCAACTATTTGCTGCCAGCCGTGGCAGTCTGGGATCAAGGAAGATGGTAAAGAAGTTATGCAAAGAAGGCTTTGTTGTGGGATGCTATCGAGTACGCACGTTGATGAGCCGACTGGGCCTGAAAGTGGTTCAGCGCCGGGCTTACAAAGTCACCACACAACGTAAGCATAGCGATCAGGTCGCTGATAACTTGATTAATCAGGGCTTTACCCCTGAGAACCCCAATCAGGTTTGGGTCGGTGACGTGACCTATCTCCGCACACATGAAGGCTGGATGTATCTGGCCATTGTGATGGATTTGTATTCCCGCAAGATTATTGGTTGGGCACTGAGTAAGCGAATGACAGTAGATTTAGTGGAAAGGGCTATGCAGATGGCTATCAACCTGAGAAACTCTGGACAAGGTTTGATTTTCCACAGTGACCGAGGTGCTCAGTACACCAGGAAGCGTTTCCGTAACCTGCTGAAAAAACACCAAATCCTGACATCAATGAGTGGCGTGGGTGCTTGTTGGGATAATGCAGTGGTTGAGCGATTTTTTGGTAGTTTGAAAAATGAGTGGCTACTGAAAATTTACCACCTAACCCGGCAAAGTATGAAGCAGGATGTTGCACACTATATTCGTTATTACAATCAAGACAGGCTACACACGACTAATGGTGATTTATCGCCTGTTGAATTTGAAATGTCTCAAATGAATGTGTCCGGTTATACTTGACCAGAACAATGTTGTCACAGTTTTAAGTATGGATTGTTTGGTTGAAAAACTATTCTAATTCTAGGGATGCATCTCATTGGGGCAAGCTGCTTTGCCGGTAGTTTGCAATAGCCAGGTGTTTATTTGGGAAAAGCTCATGAATGAGATCCCTAAGAAAAGAAAATCGTGAGAACCAGAGTATGATGAATTTACACGGTGAGTTGTTGGTTTATAACAGTGGGTGTTGGTATACTTTGCCTGAGAAAGGTGTTGAATTGTTATGGAGTAGCAATCTTTGCTCTAAGCGTGATGAGATTGAGAGGATGTTTGAAGGAGCTGTTGACAGTAGGAGTATTTGCTGGGGGGTGAAGGATCGTCGTGCGATTCTTGCCTATCAATTCTGGGTCGATTCCTTGGAAGAAGTTCAGTGTATTAAAAATTTTCGCAATTCTTTGGATATATCTCGTTCCTTGGTGAGTTGCTGTGGTATGTCCCTAGGAAAAGGACTCAAATTGTGGTTGTCCTACAATAAAAAGCTTTTGGGGTTCTTGATTGAAAAGCGGTATCTGCTGTTATGCTTTGACCAAACAAGTGTTAAATATCAAAATGATCTCCGACGCATAATCGATTTGTTAGGCTTAACTACTAACAATGCTGGTCAACAGTCAGTATTCACTGATGGTCGTTTACGTTCTAAAAGTGCTTTTAAATTTGATAAGGAATCTCTACCTAATGATGTTCTGACTGTGTATGATTCGTTGTACAAAATTTATAGCGAGCAGGTCATTTGATGGTGAGCAAGTGGTTGGAACGGTTACGACACATTGTTGTTGATACCAAGGTTGATGGATCTCCCAATTTACTGATAGTGATGCCAGATGAGTTAAGGCAGCATGCGGTTGGCCTAACGAAAACTGATCCTGTTCGTACTCCGAATATTGATAAATTTGCTATTGAAAGTTTGACCTTGACTCAGGCGCTTTCAAATTGCCCTATTTGTAGCCCTGCGAGGGCAATGTTGTTGACAGGCAAGTATCCTTTGTCAAATGGAGTTATTGATAATTGTTACTCGGAAACTAGAGCTTTTGGTGTTGAGTTATCTGAAGATGAGGTTTGTTTTTCCGATGTATTGAAAGGTGCTGGTTACAATTTAGGATATATAGGAAAGTATCACCTTGATCTACCGAGGGTCGAGGACGCTGAGCATACTGAAGGTTGGAGAGGGGATCCTGATAATGGGGGGACGCTTTGGGATGCATACACTCCGCCTGGAGTGCGGAGGCATGGGTTTGATTTTTGGTATTCTTATGGGTGTTGTGATGATCATTTAAATCCACATTATTGGATTGGGAATGCGGCGGTTAATGAAAGAACAGACATTAATGAGTGGTCTGTGAAGCATGAAACTGACGTGGCGATCCGGTACCTTGAGAATAGACAAGGGGAAAGGGATTCTGAAAAGCCCTTTGCTTTAATTGTTTCACATAATCCGCCCCATATGCCATTTGGAGCATTACCGGATAAATACAAGGGGGCTTATGACGATCAAGACCCTCACGATTTACTCATTCGGGAAAACCTTCATTCTGAAGAAAAGTATATTACCCGCTCTGCTCTTGAAAATATTGGTGATTATTTTTCATCTATTACTGCAATAGATGATCAATTTGGCCGCTTACTCAACGTGCTTGACGAGGAGAGCTTGAGTGATAATACAATTGTAATTTTTATGTCTGATCATGGAGAAATGTTTGGTAGTCATGGTAAAATGGGTAAGAATATTTGGTATGATGAGTCTTTATTAATACCTTTTATTGTTCGGTGGAAAGGTAAAATTACTCCGCGAACTGATAATATTTTGTTTAATATGCCAGATATAATGCCAACTGTTTTGTCTTTGATGGGTTTTAAATCCTTGATTCCTTGTAGTGTTGAAGGTAGTGATCGATCAGGTTATTTTTTGGGGGAATCTTTTGAAAGGCCAACCTCTGGTTTCTATATTGGTGCGCAGCCATTTTTTCCAGAAGAGCGTAGAGGTATTAAAACAGATAAGTACACGTTCGTTATTGCTATTAATCGGGAAACAAAAAACAAGGAATTTATACTTTTTGATAACATAAAAGACCCTTATCAAAAAAATGATATTTCTAAAGAAAATCCAATAATTGTAGAAAAATGTTTGACTGAATTGAAAGGCTGGTTAGAAAAAACTAGCGATGACTGGGGAGTTCGTAATGAAATATTTTCTGGGGGAGCTTTCTGTGACTAAAATTTTGGTAGGCTCTGTTTTTGGGCCATCTGTATACAATGATAAATGGTATGCTCTACAGAAAGAGTACCTTAAGAAAACCACATCAGAAGTCGATCATAAAATAATTTGTAATAATGTGGATGTTGATAGCGCAACTACTGATGAGATTCTTATTAGAAATACGAAAAATATTGGGCATCCGGCAGCATTACACCAATTGATTGATTATATGCGAGGGGTGAAAAATGACTATCAGTATTTTCTTATATTGGATAGTGATTGCTTCCCTGTGCAAAATGGTTGGGATAGTATTCTCTCTTCGCAAATGCGACGTTTTAAAAAATCTATTGCAGCACCTATCCGTTATGAGAATCTAGATCGTTTTCCTCATCCATGTGCAGTGTTTATGGACTTGGATGGGCTTAGTAATCCAGGGCTCGATTTTTCATATACAAAATTTGAAAATTTACTTTGTGATGAAATTAACGAAGTGGGTGGTGCTATGTATGAAATTATTAATGCTGTTTTACCATTGCTGAGAACAAATAGAGTTAACCTGCATCCTGTGGCTGCTGGGGTCTATCATAATCTCTTTTATCATCACGGGGCGGGAAGTAGAGGTTTTCAGTATAGGGTTATTCATGAATATAATTATTATGAACATTGGATGGATAAATTGAGTGAAAAAAAATATGGTCAGCAAATAACTGATGTCTTTTTTGATAATCCAAAGAGATTTATTGATAAGTTGATTAATGGATATTGATTATGTCTAAGGCTTGGGCTATTTTTTCTAAAGAAGCAGCTGAATTTATAAAATATACTAGTGTTGAGGAGTTTAATTACGCTGTTAATATTTCAGTGAGATACAAGTATGTTTATGTGGAGACTGCAAAGGTTGCTTGCTCTACCATAAAAGCAACTTTGCAACGACTTGAGTTAGATGATCCTGGGATTTTTAGAGAAAACTTTCAAGATATTCATAGTAGAGTGTATTCACCATTACTTCGTATGCAGCAAATACTTGGTTTTAAAAAGTTGCTATGTGATAATTCGTATTTAAAATTCTGCTTTGTCCGTAATCCATATGAACGTATTTTATCTGCATATCTGGATAAAATTATTAAAAACCCAGGGCGAGAAAAGAAAATAATTTTGATGCAGCTTGGTTATGACTCTCAATTTCTTGATAGGTATATTAGTTTTTCGCAATTTCTTGATGCTATTGGTGAGCAGCCATTATCAATGATGAATAATCATTGGAGGCCTCAGTATTATTCTACATATCAAGATAGTATTAATTATGATTATATTGGGAGGTTTGAGAATTTTGAAAGTGATTTTTTGGAGATAGGCGAACGAATTTCAGGTGAATTTAAGAAATTTTATTTGAATGAAAGGCGGCATGTTACTAATGCTGCAAGTAAAATCAAGGAGTTTTATAGTGAAGATATTGCCGATAAAGTTTTTTTTATTTATAAAAAGGATTTTGAGTTCTTTTCATATTCTAGAGATTTGGTGTTCTGAATGTTAAGTCCTTATGAGCGATTTACTGGTTTTAATGATAAAAATTATTCATTATCAGACTTGACTGTTATCATATGTATTCGATTGCACGATTCAAATCCATGGGTTTTGGAGCGGTTAGAGCTTTTAAGGAAGTATTACCATCATCTGCCAGAGTTTTTAATTGTCGATTTTGGCTCAGAAGTAAGTTTTTCCGTCTTACTTGAAAAAAATTGCAAAAAAAATGATTATAACTACCTCTATGTGCCGGATCAGGGGACTTTTTCATTATCGAAGGCAAGGAATGAAGGGTACAAAAAATCGTCTACAGAGCTAGTGTATTTTACTGATATTGATTTTTTCCTTCCGAGGAATGGGTTTTATCGGCTAGTTGAATTAGCAAATACGCTGCAGATATCAAAGTATAAACTAGAGGTTGTTTCTATGCCAGCCTATCATGTTAATGAGAAGTATACTCAGCAGTTTTTTGAGTTAGGCTCGTTCTTTGATAAAGGGTGTTTTTTAGAAAGAATTGGTTATTTTGGGGCAATTTCTCAAAAAGGTAGACTACTCGAATTTATTGCGCCATATTCAAATAACTTGCTGATGCACAGAGATCTTTATAGGCTATCAGGTGGATATTCTCAGAAATTCAGAGGGCATGGCTCTGAGGATTTTGAGTTTCTTATTAGGTTAATGAAATTGTCATCAAAAATCCCTGATTCTAGAAATTTATACTCCGATTTTTATGGGCCTTCAAAGAGTAGTTTTTATAATTTAAAAACTTATGATGGTTTTCGAAGAATGGCTGAGTTATTTGTCTTTCAATCAGAGTTGAGTGGTTTAAAAGCTTTTCATCTATGGCACCCTACTAAAGATGATAAAACAAGCTGGAGGAAAGAAAATGATTGGAAAAGGAAGGTTTTTAATGAAGTTGTATCTTCCTATCGTAATAATGAGCTTGGTATTTTAAATGTCGATTTTCTATGTGGAGACAAAAAAATTCTATGCTTAGCTAGTGATGCAAGTCATTGGCGTTATTTTATGCCGTTTAGATTACTTGGATACTCCCTGTTGCCATATGCAGGTGATGATGACTCTTATCCAGATATAAAGGCTGGGCTTCTTAATAATGAATATTGTGCTGTTATGATATTTAATCCTTATATGAAATCTCATGCTGTATTTAAAAATATCTTGGGTGATGCTGATAGTGCCAATGTGAAGAGGATTGTGATTGAAAGAGGTGCATTGCCTGGTGCTATATATTACGCAGATGATGTTTCCTATAACGATATGGATTATAGTTTTGGTCTTTTGGATGAGATTTCACTAACTGAATCTCAGTATGAAATTGCTCGTGATTATATCGCTACAATTAGGCAGGGTGGCGAAACTTTAGAAAAAAATGAGAGTTTCCCTCTCACAATAGAAAAGTATTCAAAGGATGTAACTAAGAAGAGGTGTTTTATTCCTTTGCAATTGCCTGATGATATGGCTGTTAACTATTTTATTAAAGGTAGCACATCTTATAATGAATTTGTTAAGTCAATTCCTTCTGTCGCAAGTCAGAATATGGATATTGACTTTCTAATAAAACCCCATCCACTATTCTCAGATGATTTGGATATATTGTTGGCTGAAAATATTTATCTATGCTCAAACGATGAGAATGTTCATGCTTTGATTGAACTATCAGATTTTGTGGTCTGTTATAATTCGGGGGTTGGCCTCTTGTCATTAATACATGAGAAGCCAGTTTTCGCTTTGGGTAATGCATTTTACCTGCTAGAAGGGCGACTTGGCTCCCAGTGCGCTAGTTTTGCTGACGCAATTTTGTGCTTTAAAAATGGTAGTTACCCAAAGTTTGATTTTTCTGATACTGAGAAGTTGATAGGTTGGTTGATTTTCAGTAAATATTCTTTTTTCTCTGGAAAGGATATTTTTAAGAAGTTTAAAAATCGAGCGGCACATATGTATGTTAATCAGATTATTGAGGTGTTTAGATATAAAGGCTTTGAAAAGGTTATGCTTAAGCCTTCAAAGGATTTCTCCTTTGGTTGGTCATCATATGCTATTGCTCACCTGAATATTTTTAATGGTGATGATGTGCGTAACTATTTCTTGAAGAATAAAAAAAGTATTCTTAAATCATTTAAGCTGCCCAAGTTATTTGTTAGGAAGTAAATTTCAATGACAATTTTTTAGAAAATCTAAAAATTGCCTTTTGCCTGTCCCTAAGGTTGCTAATACATCAGTTTAGTATATGCAAGCACCATGCTGGTTTCTGTGAGACTTATCGCGGAGAGCTTGCTCTTGATGGTGCTCCAGTGTATGAATTTATACAACTTTGTTTAGGTATAATTTTTCACTAATGGTTCGGAAAGTTACATTCGGTTTTGCATCGTAAGGGCCTATTAGTCGAATAATATCAGTCTTTTGAAATAGAGTGATATGCTATGTTGAGGCTCGGTCTAGAGCAATATAATGAGAGTTTAATTGTCGGGAAGAAGGATAAATCCTGATATTGATTGTTTTATTGGAGGTTTGGAGGTTTGGAGGTTTGGAGGTTTGTCGATAAATCAACTGTTCTGGCCTAATCCTCTCGGCTACCACTCTGCTCCGATTGTTGAGTTCATTGGGTATGATAAGAATTTTCATAATTTGGTCTTGAATATGAATAAATTTGATATAACTTATAGTTTTAATGCGCACGGTACATGGAAATTCGGTTTTTTTAAAACTATCAATAAAATTTTGAGTTTTGAATTTTAAAAAAAAATTGAGGTTTTTTGTTAAGTGGAAAAACCGAAAATTAAAATTTTATAAGTATATATTCTATCTCAGGGAATAGAATTTTGATGAAGTTTAGGTAGGCTGATAGCCCTGACTTTAATAGTATAGAATTGTCGGTAAAATCTACAAATATGTTTCATGGTTTTTATAGACCGACTATGAGGTTTTTAATGAAAGTTTTTGATATCTGTTATGAGTGAAATCCCTTTGCTATCTGGGCTGGATGTAATTATTTGTGTTAGGCTCCATGAAAAAAATTCATGGATCCTTGATAGGATGAAACTTATAAAGTTATATTATGACGATATTCCGAATATATATATAATCAACTACGGCTCGACGGAATTTTTCTCAAACCTGATTGAAAAAGAGTGTAGTAAAAATTCATTTAATTACGTTTTCGTTGAGGATTATGGTGTTTTTTCTTTAGCTCAGGCTAGGAATGTTGGTTTTAAAGTAAGTAAATCAGAATTTATTTATTTTACCGATATAGATTTTTTTTTACCTAAGAGGGGGTTTGGTCTGCTACTTCATGTATGTGATGTGGTCAAGCTAAGAGATGGATTTGACTTCATTACCCTGCCGGCGTTTCACTTAAGTCAAAAGTGTTCTGAAAAGTTTACTGAAGGTTATATGGATGCCCCACATTACCTCGAATCATTAGCATACAATAACGTTTATGCTGATTTCGGTGAGGATTTTGATTTTGTAGTTCCTTATTCGAATAATATTTTGATCAGCCGGATGTCATTTAAAATCTCCGGAGGATACTGTGTTAATTTTCGTGGGCATGGCTCTGAGGATTTTGAGTTTTTAATTAGGCTTTTGCTAATATCTAATAAAATCCATCTTCCTACCAGATTTTTTGATGATTTATATGGGCCGAAAAAAATAAATTTTCTTTCTAGAAGGGCATACAAAGGGTTTAGGAGAGCTCTTGAGCTCTATAGTTTTTCTGCTGAGTCGCTTGGTCTGAAAGCGTTTCACCTTTGGCACCCTAAAGGAAAGGATTCTACTGGATGGAAAGAGAATAGTGATCGAAAAAGAAAAAAGTTTAGAGCCATAACGTCGATTTATAAAAATGACTATTCTCAATTATTAAATATAGATTACTTGTGCTCTCATGATAAAATCTTGGTCTGTTTTCTAAATAGGGGTGCCGATTGGCATAACTTTGTTTTTTTAAGAGCAGAAGGATATTCTCTTGCTGCTTGTTATATTGATGATCTACCTCAAAATGAATGTCTGATTGATAAATACCCATCCCTGGCTGGTGTTGCAGTGTTGGATTCTCGAATTTTCCATAACGATGGCTTTAATGATTATGTGGGTGAATTGAATGCCCGAGGTGAAAAAATTCATAGAATGGTTGTCCCGATTAAGCATCAGGTGTTAGAAAATAGCAGTTTTCAACTTAAATCCTATGTTGTGTCTCGGCTGGGAATTCCGACTAATTCCTTTGTCATGGTTTACATATGGCTTTGTCAAAAGCTAAAGGTGTATTTGAAATAAGTGTATCTTGCAAGTGTTTTGGGCGCTAAGCTTTAATTTTTATATCTGTAGTGGGTGTCGAATATGTTTTCGTTATTCAAAGCCAACCAAGGCCGCCTGTTCGCTTTCGGTTTCTCCCGCTGGAAACGCAATTACATTCGTCGCTTCCTCTACTCACCCGGTAACGAACTAAATTTCACCAACACCGCCTCAGCCGCCCGAAGTAAAAATTTTGACGCAAGCTGCCATATAATCACCTGGGGTGAACGCGCAGCCATTGAGGTAAAAAAACTTTCCAGTGATTTCAATGTGCCCATCTGGCGGATTGAAGATGGCTTTATCCGTTCCGCAGGTCTGGGGTCTGATTACGCTCCTCCCATGTCGCTGGTGCTTGATAAAAAAGGGATTTATTATGACCCTGCTCAGGTTAGTGATCTGGAATGTCTGTTGCAGACTCACGAGTTTCCGGAGGCTTTGTTGTTGCGGGCAGCAGCCTTGCGTGGATTACTCCTTGAACATCAATTGAGCAAGTATAACTTGGGTGAGTCATTAGCTCGTGATTTGATTCAGGCGACAGATCAGCAGCGGATTATATTGGTGCCGGGACAGGTTGAAGATGATGCCTCTATCCGCAAAGGCTGCAAAGACATCGGGACTAATGAAGGTTTGTTGCGTGCAGTGCGGGAAGCCTGTCCGGATGATTACATTATTTACAAGCCTCATCCTGATGTGGTGAGTGGTAATCGCAAAGGCAGCGTTCCGGAAGCGGTGGTGAACACCTGTAGTAACCTGATGTTGGACGACATTAGTATTACTGACTGTCTGGAGTTGGCGGATGAAGTGCATACCATGACCTCATTGGTCGGTTTTGAGGGTTTGTTAAGAAGAAAGAAGGTGGTGTGTTACGGATTGCCCTTTTATGCCGGATGGGGTTTAACAACAGATCGTCATGTGATCAGTCGTCGAACACGACGTTTGACCTTGGACCAGCTGGTAGCGGCGACTTTAATACTCTATCCACGTTACATTAACTGGCAAACCGGAGCGTTTACTACACCGGAATTTACGATAGAAATTTTGTGTCAGCAACTGGCTGCACAGGGTGGCAAAAAGAAGAATAAAATTCATGTATTAGGGCGCTTGAAAGACAAAGTTGTGCATATCTATCACGGGGTTTTCACCTTTAGATACTAACCATGTAGAATGCACGATTTGGTTTATCTTCCTGATTTTAGATTGTGAATAAATTGAGCAATAACAAAACAACAACAGTTGGCAGTGCCGACAAAATAGCTATTGTCGGCGTAGCTTGTCGCTTTCCGGGGGATGTGGAGTCTCTTAGTGATTATTGGGAAGTATTGAGTGAAGGCAAGGACGTTGTCACCGAAGTCGGTGAGGATCGTTTTGGTGCGGAATTTTATCAACATTCCAATCGGAAAGAGCGGGGCAGGAGTGTCAGTTTTTCAGCAGGAATGTTGTCGGATGTTGAAAACTTTGATGCTGAGTTTTTTGGTATTTCGCCACGTGAGGCTGAGCAGCTGGATCCTCAGCAGCGCTTATTGCTGGAATTGTCCTGGGAGGCCCTCGAGAATGGTGGTCAGATCCCGGATAGTTTATCAGGCTCAGACTGTGCGGTTTATGTTGGCATTGCCAGCACGGATTATCTGAACCGGCGGGTGGATGACCCGGCATCGATGGATGCCTACACCATGACGGGGAATACTGCGAGCCTCGCCTCAAACCGAATTTCTTATATCTATAACTTGCACGGCCCCAGTGTGTCTGTGGACACTGCTTGTTCATCGTCGCTGGTTGCTATCCATCATGCCTGTCAGGCGATTCGTTCCGGTGAATCAAGCATGGCAATAGCAGGTGGGGTGAATATGTTGTTGCATCCGTTTGCTTTTGTGGGGTTTTCACAGGCTTCCATGTTGTCTGAGCGCGGTCGTTGCCGGGCTTTTGATGAGAGTGGCGATGGTTATGTGCGGGCTGAAGGTGCGGCGGTTTTATTCCTAAAGCCTTTAGCTCAGGCAGAGGCCGACGGTGATCCAATCCATGGTGTGATCGTAGCGTCAGGTATTAATTCTGATGGCCGTACCAATGGCATTACTGTGCCCAGTTCAAACCAGCAGGGTGCATTGTTGCGCAAGGTCTATGGTCAGGCGGGCGTGGATGTTAATGATCTGGTTTATCTTGAGGCGCATGGAACAGGAACGGCAATAGGCGACCCTATTGAAACGCGTGCTATCGGTGAAGTTTTAGGTCAGGCACGGGCTGTTGATAATCCGTTATTGATTGGTTCAGTGAAAAGTAATCTGGGGCATATGGAAACGGCCTCCGGGATGGCTGGCTTGCTCAAAGCGTTACTGACTCTGGAAAAACAAACCATCCCTGCATCATTACATGTAGAAACACTGAACCCGCATATTCAGTTTGATGAGCATAATTTGCAGGTGGTTACAGAGACCACCGCATTAAAACCCAAGTCAGGCCGCAGGCAGTTGATCGGGGTTAATTCTTTTGGTTTTGGTGGTGCTAATGCGCATGTGCTGGTTGAACATTATCAGTCTGAAACACCAAGCTTGCCTTCCCCTGATGCTCCTGAAACAGATGCTCATCCTGATCATTTGCCTCCTTTGTTTTTATCGGCTCAGAACGAGGCTGCGTTATCAGCGCTGGCTGGTCGTTATGCCGGTTTATTGAGTGAGGGTGGTAGTTATTATGATACTGCCTGGTCTGCGCTTCACCATCGGCAACAGTTAAGCCACGGCTTAGTAGTGCACCCGACCAGTCACAAGCATGCTGTGCAAACACTGAAGCTTTATGCGGCGGGCGAAAGCAAGCTGAAGTCTGTACACAGTGGGCAACTGGTAAAGTCAGATGCCCGGTTGGCGTTGATTTTTTCTGGAAATGGTTCGCAATGGCAGGGCATGGGCCAGGTTCTGCTGGAACAGAGTGCTGAGTTTCGTGCCGGAGTGGAAGAAGTTGACGCTTTGTTGTCTGCTTACACTGATTATTCGTTGCTGGATGAATTTGCTGCTGCCGAACAAGATTCACGCCTGCACCTGACTGAAGTGGCGCAGCCGATGCTGTTTGCTTTCCAGGTGGGTACCGTTCGTGTACTGGAACAAATGGGGTTGCGGCCTGTAGCTGTCACTGGTCATAGTGTCGGTGAAGTGGCAGCGGCGTGGGCTTGCGGTGCTTTGTCGCTGGAACAGGCGGTGCGGGTTATTTATGAGCGCAGCCATGCACAGGCCAAGACTGCCGGACAAGGTCGTATGGCGGCCGTTGCACTGGGCGTTGAGGCGATAACAGAGAAACTGGTTGAGTTGGGGCTTCAGGGTAAGGTCGAAATTGCTGGTGTTAACAGTCCGGGTGCGGTGACACTATCGGCCGGTTTGGATGATCTTGAGGCGTTGGGCGGATTACTGAGTAAGGATGATATTTTCTTCCGAATATTGGATCTCGATTATGCGTTCCACAGCCACCGTATGGACCCGGTCAAAGATGATCTGCTAGCTGCTTTAGTTGGCTTGCAAGCCGTTGATCAAGCAACAGACATCCAGTTTGTTTCTACCGTGAAAGGTGGTGTGGTTAACGGCGGTGAGCTGGATGCCAATTACTGGTGGGATAATATTCGGCAGCCTGTTTTGTTTGGCGATGCAGTAGACACGCTAATTGATTCCGATGTCTCCCTCTTCCTGGAGGTCGGGCCACATGCCATCTTGCGTAGTTATATGGCTGAGTGCCTGAAAGCAAAAGATAAGGTGGGTGAAATACTCACTTCGGGTAAGCGTAAGCAGGAAAAGGTTGAGCGCTTGCGTGAGGTCGTTGATAACAGTTGGTTAATGGGCTGTCAGCCGGATTTGTCGTCCTATTTTTATGCGCCCGGTCGGTTAGTGCCTTTGCCCGCTTATCCCTGGCAGCGTGAGCGTTATTGGTACCCGCTGACTACTGATGGTTATGACCTGGTTAATCGGCGGCGGGTGCACCCTTTGCTGGGTTATCGTTTGAAAGATGCCGATGCGAGTTGGGAAAACCGGTTGGATACTGCGGTTGTGCCGTATTTGTCGGATCATGTGGTGGATGGTGTTGTTGTTGTGCCTGCTGCGGCTTATGTTGAAATGGCACTGGTCGCTTCATCGCAGTGGTACAACACAGATTCTCATGTGATTGAGGATTGTGAAATCCGCGCACCGATTATTCTGGATGATGACCAGGCGAAAACAATAGTCTTTAAACTGAATCCGGATGATGGTGGCTTCACTATCTCCAGCCGTGAGCGTTTGAGTGAAGATGCCTGGAATCTGAATGTAGTGGGCCGGATTACCGGTAAGACACTTAAGCGTGCAGAAGATGTGGTGGCTGAAAGCCTTGATGTGTTCAAGGGGCAGGCGAACTTTGTCTTATCCGGTAGTGAGCATTATCAGCTGACGGAGGCTGTGGGTTTAAGCTACTTGCCAGCATTTCAAGCCGTGGACCAGGTGTGGGTTAAAAACAGTCAAAGTAAATCAGCACTGGCCAAGCTAACGATTCCGTTGGACATCGAAGCTGGTTTTGAGAAACACCTGTTGCATCCGTCGTTGTTGGATGGCGCTTTTCAGGTGCTGGTGGATGTATTCCGTGATGATTTCCTTGCTGAAAGTCAGGCTGCGTTGATTCCGGTACAAATCGGCAAACTTAATTTCTTTACCGCGAACACACAAGTCAGCTACATGCAGGTTCATATAAAGAAGCAAAGCCCGCGTTCTGTGGTGGCTGATTTTCTGCTGTTTGATGAGGATGGTGAGGTTATCGCTGAGCTGCAGCGTTGTCGCTTCCGTGCCATGCAATTTACACGTGACTCGCAACAAAAGGCCGGGCTGTATGAGTTTGTGCCGTGGTTGAAGCCTTTGAATGTAGGTGAGCAGGTAGCGCCGGTATTAGATATTAGTAAATTGGCAACACAGGTTGCTGGTGTGTTATCGCAACGCGAGCCGGAGCTGCAACGCAATCACCATTACACGCAGGTCATGCCTTTATTTGAGGTGTTGGCAACGCGTTATGCCTGGGATGCTCTGTCTGCATTGTGTGTCCAGGGTGGTGCCTTCGATTTCGCAGAGGTGGTACAGAAAAATAAGATCGCTGAGACGCAACAGCCTTTACTGCATTGCTTGTTGGAAATAGCAGAAGAAAATGATCTGGCTGAGCAGCAGGATGATCAGCGCTGGGTATTGGCAGAAGATTGTAGTCTGCCGGAATCACAGGCTATTTGGCTGGCCATTCTGGGCGATTCGCCCGCTCATGTGCCTGAGTTGGTTATGCTGGGGCGCTGTGGTGAGCGTTTGGTTGATGTGCTTCGTGGTGAAGTGGCTGCCGACACTTTATTAAGCCCGGCTAAAAGCAGTATTCAACAGCACTGGCTGGATTCTTCACCTGATTTCTGCGCTATTAATCTAATGATGGCTGAATGGGTGCGCCAACTTGTCGATTTGTGGCCTGAAAATCAGCGCATTCGTATTCTTGAGATCGGCGGTGGTAGTGGTGCATTGACCCGTCGCTTGCTGGCTTTGTTGCCGGCTGATCGTTGTGATTATGTATTGAGCAATCCGGAAGGCGGTTTACTTGAACAGGCAGCGGCTGAGTTTGAGAGCTTTCCATTCCTGAGCACTGTGCAGTTGGAAGTTGATTTAAGCGGTGATACTTTTCATGCTCTACGTGCTGAACCGGCCTTTGATGTGGTGCTGAGTGGATGTGCCTTGTTTGACTGGCATGACCCTGCCAGCGTAATGCCGCGTTTGCGTTCGATAATGAAGCCACAAGCTACTTTGCTGTCAGCCGGTATGGTGGATAGTCGTTTTCTGGATCTAACCTATGGCCTTGAAGCTTCATGGTGGGTGGGGTTGATGGAGGATGGCGACAACGAGCAGACTGAGTTTGTTTCGCGTTTATTACCTACGGATGAGTGGACTGAGGTATTGGAAGCTGCTGGTTTTGGCTCGGTTTCACATGAGTTTGAGCCGGTGCTTGAGGTGGAAAGTGGTGTTTATTTGACCGTGGCTGTTGCTGCTGAACAGGCTGAAAACCCTCCTGTGCCGATGAAACTGGTGGCTAGTAATATTGAGGTCGAGCCAGTAGTGAAGCAATGGCTCATAGTTGCCGATGACCTTGGTTTTTCTGCTGAATTGGCTGAGTATTTGCGGGTTGCTATACAGGAAAAAGGTGGCGCTGTTGTTGTGCAACAGGGTTTTATTCCTGAGCAGCCTTATGATCATGTGATACATCTGGCTGGCTTGAGTTTGACTGAAGTGGCACAGAAGGCCACTGATGTGATGACTTTGCAGGAGAGTCGTTGTTTTGGCGCTATGGAATTAGTCCAGGCTTTAGATCAGCAGGCTAGTCAGGCCAGATTATGGTTGGTGACTGCGGGTGCTGTAACGAGCGTCGCTAATAATAGTGCGCTGATTCAGCCGGAACAGGCTCCGTTATGGGGACTGGGGCGGGTGCTGATGAATGAGCATCCTGACCTGAATTGCACGCTGATTGATTTGCAGGAAGTGGTAGGAGTATCGCAAGCAGCAGAATGGTTGCTGGATGAATTTCAGCATGCCGATGGCGAGACTGAAGTGTTGTTGGGTAACGGTGCTCGCCGCGTCATGCGCATGCAGCAAGCTGTGTTGGCTGATAAGGCCGGAGAACAAGTTTTGCCCCCTGCGGTTGCTTTGGATTTTAGTGCGCCCGGGCCACTGAGAAACCTATACTGGAAGGCCTTGCCTGAGCAGTTGTTGCAGGCTGATGAAATTGAAATTCTTCCCGCTGCGGCAGGTCTGAATTTCCGTGATGTGATGTACGCGATGGGTTTGCTGTCGGATGAGGCGGTGGAAAATGGCTTTGCGGGGCCGTCTTTGGGGATGGAGTTATCGGGCAAGGTTGTGCGTACCGGTGCTGATGTTGATGATTTTAAAGTGGGTGATGCGGTGATTGGTTTTGCACCGGCCTGCTTTAGCACACGGGTGATTACCCGAACTACGGCTGTCGCGCATAAGCCGGATAGTTGGACGGATGCAGAAGCGGCGACTGTGCCGACGACATTCTTTACCGTTTATTATGCCTTGCATCACCTTGCGCATTTGCAGGAGGGTGACCGGATTCTGATTCATGGTGCTTCCGGTGGTGTTGGTCTGGCCGCGATTCAGTTTGCACGTTATCGCGGGGCTGAAATTTTTGCGACTGCCGGAACGGATGAGAAACGTGATTTTGTGCGGTTGATGGGCGCTGACCATATTATGGATTCGCGCAGTTTGAATTTTGCCGAAGACGTTATGCGCCTGACTAATGGTCAGGGTGTGGATATTATCCTGAACTCCATTTCTGGTGAGGCCATTAATAAAAACCTGTCTATCCTGAGGCCATTCGGACGTTTTCTTGAGCTGGGTAAGCGGGATTTCTACGAGAACAGCAAGATTGGTTTGCGTCCGTTCAGGAATAATATTTCTTATTTTGGTATTGATGCAGATCAGTTGTTGATCGAGCGTCCTGATTTGGCAGGCCGTTTGTTTGGTGAAATGATGGTGCTGTTTGCTGAGGGTGTTTTGCGCCCTTTGCCGCACCGCGTTTTTACGGCCAGTCGTGTTCAGGAGGCCTTCCGCTATATGCAGCAGTCACGCCAGATTGGTAAGGTGATTGTTTCTTTTGACGGCGAGGTGGTGTGTCCGGAAAGGGTCGAGCCAAAACCTGCTGAGTTAGTGCTGAAAGCTGATGCTAGCTATCTGGTCACTGGTGGCTTGAGTGGTTTTGGCCTAAGAACTGCGCAATGGTTGGTTGAAAAAGGTGCTAAAACGCTGGTGCTAATGGGGCGTAGTGGTGCTGCTACTGATGAGGCTAAGCAAGCTGTAGCCGATCTGGAAGCCAGTGGTGTGCAGGTTGTGGTTTGTGCTTGCGATGTTTCTGATCAGGCTGCTATAGAGCGGGCATTTGCTGAGATGACGTCTTTGCCGCCATTGTGTGGTGTGGTGCATGCAGCGATGGTATTGGATGATGCTATCGTACGGAATCTGACGGCTGAACGCTTCCGTAAGGTACTGGCGCCCAAAATGTTGGGTGCGTGGAATTTACACCAATTGACGGTGGGCATGAAGCTGGATTTCTTTGCTATGTATTCATCGATTACCACTTATTTGGGTAATCCGGGGCAGGCTAATTATGTGGCTGCCAATATGTACCTTGAATCATTGGCTGCGTTTCGGCATTCACAAAAACTGCCGGCAACGTTTGCAGCATGGGGGCCTTTAGATGATACCGGTTATCTGGCCCGTGAGCAGGATACTAAAGATGCTCTGCAAGCAAGATTAGGTGGGAAGGCGCTGACCAGTACTCAGGCGCTAGCGACTTTGGAGCAGTTATTGTGCAGTGATAAGGTGGGTGCCACCTTGATCGATATGGATTGGAATGTGGTGCAGCGGGTGATGCCTGTTGCACGGTCTGCCAAATACACGGAGTTACGACGCCTTGCGAAGGGGGCGGATGAGGGCGACCAGGGTGATGATATTGCCAGCCTGATTGAGGGTTTGTCGGCTGAGGAAATTCATGAGTTGGTGGCTGACTTGCTGATGGCTGAAGTGGGTGAGATATTGCGTTTGCCCCGGGAAAAGATGGCGGCAGATAAGTCAGTATTTGATTTGGGCATGGACTCCCTGATGGGTATGGAATTGGTGCTGGCGATTGAGGAGCGTTTTGGTGTGCGTTTGCCGGTGATGGCATTGACCGAAGGTGCTACCATTAGTCGTATTGCTGAGAAAATTGCGGGTCAGTTGGCTGGAAATGGTGAAGTACAGCCGTCATCTTCGTTAGCTTCCCGTGCTGCTGATACTGTTAGAAAACACGGTGAAACTATGTCTGAGGATCAGCTCAGTAAGATGGTGGGTGATGTGGCTGCTGATGTGAAGCCGTTAAGTGATTAAGTCGGGTAACTATTAAGTCCTGTTAGGCGAGGTTGGGTGTATGACTGGAAAGAATCCTTTTGGTTTGAGTGATAGCCTGAAAGAACAACTGGCGGGTGAAATGCTGGCAAGGCATGAGCGTAAAAAAGAAAAAAAGAAGGCCAGTGCAAAATTGCCTAAAAAACCGCTGCGGAAAAGCTTGTTAGGGCGAAATGACGGTATTCCGGATGCGTTTTGTCGTTTTGATAAGTTTCCGGGTTATGAAGAAATTCGGGTGATTGAGTCCGGTGGTAAACAACTGGGCATTAAAAGTCCATTTTTTAAGACTCATGATCAATCTGCCGGTGCAACTACACAGATTGCCGGGCAGGAGTACATTAATTTCGCCAGTTACAATTATTTAGATTTATGCAGTCATCCACAGGTAAATCAGGCGGCCAAAGATGCGATTGATCGTTATGGGACTTCAGCTTCAGCAAGTCGCATGGTGTCGGGTGAGCGTGTCATTCAGCAGGAATTAGAGCGTGGTCTGGCGGACTTGTATGAGGTTGATGACTGTGTGGCTTTTGTTAGTGGTCACGCGACTAATGTCACCACCATCGGTTATTTATTTGAAAAACCTGATCTGATTCTGCATGACGCCTTAGTGCACAATAGTATTCTGCAAGGCATTCAGTTGTCGGGTGCCCGACGTATGCCGTTTGCACATAATGACTGGGAGTCACTTGAAAGTCTGTTGGAGCAACACCGCAAAGACTTCGAGCGTGTGCTGATTGTTGTTGAAGGTATCTATAGTATGGATGGGGACTTCCCTGACCTGCCTGAATTTGTGCGTATTAAGCGTCGCCATAAAGCTTTTTTGATGGTGGATGAGGCGCATTCATTGGGTGTGATGGGTGAGACCGGTAAAGGTATTCGTGAGCATTTTGGTGTGGCCGGAAAGGACGTGGATATCTGGATGGGCACCATGAGCAAGACCTTATCCGGTTGTGGTGGATATATTGCCGGCGAGCACGCATTAGTCCACCATTTACGGATTTCCGCGCCTGGTTTTCTTTATAGTGTCGGGATGTCACCAGCACTAGCCGCTGCTGCCAGTGAGTCATTGAAATTGATGTTGGCTGAGCCTGAGCGGGTGAAGCAGTTACAGGTTAACGGCAAATTGTTTGCTGATTTGTGTGTAGAGAGAGGCATTGATACGGGTGGGGCGCCTGGTTTTGCGGTTATTCCTGCGATGCTGGGTGGTTCAGCGCGTGCCGGAATGGTAGCCAATCAGATGTTTGATAAGGGTATTAATGTCCAGCCTATTTTCTATCCGGCAGTGGAAGAAGGTATGGCGCGTTTGCGCTTTTTTATCAGCAGTGCGCATACGGAAGAGCAGCTGAATTATACCGTGGATACACTGGCTGATATTCTGGCGGCAAAAAAGTAGCCGAATTTCGGCAGGGGCCGTAACAATCATGTCGGATTCTAAGGCAGTAGCTTCTGAGTCGATAACTAATGTTAGTGCATCGACTAAACGACCACGACTGATTTTTTGCACTTATCCCAGCGTTTATTCTGACATTGTATTGGATGAATTGCTGCGTGCTGATGGCATTGAATTGGTGGGTGTTATTGCTTCCACACGTGTACTTAAAAAAGACGCTAACCATTTTTTAGCCAGTGTGCGCCAGATACAGCAGTCCGGTTTGCGTTATGCGACTTACCTATTTGTGGTGACTGCCTTGTATGCCGGTTTGCGATTTGTGTTCGGGAAGCCGACTTTATTTGAGCGTTTGGCCAGGAGAGGTATTCCTGTGTTGAAAACTCAGGATATTAATGATGACCAGGGTTTGCGTTTTTTGCAGCAACAACAACCTGATGTTTTATTGTCTGCCCACTTCAATCAACTCATTAAAGCTCCCATTTTAGAAACAAGTAGCTTTAGATGTCTGAATATCCATCCGTCTTTGTTGCCAGCTTATAAGGGGGTGGACCCTGCTTTTTATGTCATGTTGCGCAGGGAGTCGGTGACGGGAGTGACTGTGCATTTGCAGGATCAGGGTTTTGATAGTGGCGATATTCTGGAGCAGCAGCAGGTGCAAATTCACGGACACCAGAGTTTACTTGGTTTAAATGGGGAGCTGTTTAAACTGGGGGTGGAAAGTGCGCTCAGGCAAGTTGCAGAGGGTGTTGCTGGTTTAAGGAAATTGCATCCGTTGATAGAAGAGGCGGGGAGCTATGATTCCTGGCCAAATCCACAAGACGTCAGGCAGTTTCGCCAGCAACGTAAATTTTTTCGTTGGAAAGAGTTATTGCGGTTTATTCGTCGCTCTTAATTGAGCTGAGTAGCTTCAAAGCTAATTGGTGTGCGCCTAATGCTTCCGTCTGACTAGTCATACTTTGTAGGTGATTATGCCAAATAAGGTAATCAGTTCGTCCGTCATTGAATTTTAGTTCATCATAAATAGCAGACATGCTCGGAACGTGATCGCCATAAAAGCAGAGTAACGTCTCCTGCTGTTGAGCCTTTAAATAATCACTGAGTTTTTTTAACATCTGGTCGGCGTTGTTTAAGTGGCGTAAGTAGACGCTCAGGTCACTGTGTTTTTCGGGCGGTGAAGATTGGTAGTACTGTTGGGTGTCTTGCCTGGTAACAGTTTCAAGATGCAGAGGCCCGTGGTTTTCCATCGTAATAACAAAAATAAATAATGGTTGGTTGTTGGGGTGTTTGTTTATGGTCTCTTCAATTTTTTGCCCTACTGCCTCGTCACTTATGTAGGGGCCACTAGTTGCTGTCCGGTCAAAGTCATTAATATCGATAAATTCATCAAAGCCAAATAAAGGGAAAACTTTGTTACGCCCAAAAAAAGTGGCGTTATTCGGGTGGATGGCGATGCAGTGATAGCCCTGCGATTTTAGGTGGCTGGCCAGCGTTGGTGTGTGGCCAGTTTGCAGGTATTGGTAAGGGTTGAAGCGATAATGTGCAAGTTCTTTATTGTCGATGCCGCTTAAAAAGGCAAATTCTGGCCGTAAGGTGTTCGCTCCCCAGGAAGGAACGGTGAGTGTACCTTTAGCCAAGGATTCATTTTTTATTTGATCATAGTTTTGCAGAATTTGTGGATTGATGTCCGGATGTAACCTGCGTGCATCAAAGAACGATTCACTTTGGATGACAACCATGTTTGGTTTTTTTGTAAGTGGTGGTTGTTTATCATCAGTTTCAGCTATGAAAGGACTGTGATGATTAATAGATTGCAATAATGCTTGTTTGTATTGGGTGCTTTCCGCTTGAAGTGCATAGTTGAGCAAGCTGTTGAAAAAGCCATATCGTTGAATATCTTTAGTTAAGTCGAACGTCAATTGCGCTTGTAAGGCCAATTTTCTGCTAATGACAATGCAGCTGAGGAGCAGGATGATCGAGGTTAAATAAAAAGTGGTGGAGGTGTCGATAGCAGTTTCAAGGCTAATCGCGAGATATAGCAAGGTAAGGCCCGCAACAATGGCTGTAATAGTCAGTGGAATGTTCAGAAATGGCAGAAACAGGCGTGGGTGTCGTACCACTTGTAGGTAGAGGTATGCGTCAGAAAACACCAATGGTTCCTTGAGCGCCAGATACTTCGCATGATTGACTACCAGCAGCACGACTATGACCGATAAGGTGATTTGTAAGGATAGTAGAGGGCGTTGGGTCAGCAGTAATGCGCTAAGGTAAATACAGGTGACGGTAGCACTTTGTTGTAACAATGAAATAAGTTTGAAGGGGCGCGGGTGTAGCGTGTGGTGCAATAAAAATTGTGAGCCATGGGTTATTATCAGGGTCAGCAGCAGTGTGATCAGAATACTCATTGTGTTAGTGCTGAACCATTTGGTCAGTTATTAGTGTCTGCGATTATATCCGGATAAACCAAGAAAAAAAGAAGCGATGGGAAAGGGTAGGAATGAAATAAACCACATTCCCAGATTCAGTGGGAATGGGAAGGAAATGTTGGCCCGGTTTTTCTTTAGCCCTTTGATTATGATGTGGGCTGCCTTCTCGGCGGAAATCATAAAAGGTTTTGGGGCCTGAAAGCTATCGCTCATGCTTGATTCAACAAAGCCGGGGCAGATAACATTCACTTTGATACCTTCGGGCGCAAGCCAGCCACGTAATGCTTCGCCATAGGATTTGACTGCTGCTTTGCTGGCGCAATAAGAGGGTGTTATCGGCATGCCTTTATAGGCTCCAAGTGAGCTAACCAGTGCTAATTGGCCATGACCACGTTGGCGCATTTTGTCGAGGATGGCGTGGATGCTGTGAATGGTGCCATGTAGGTTTATATCCAGTACTTGCATAATAAATTCTATGGATTCGGCTTCCCCGTGCTTGCCGATTGAGCTGGTTATGCCCGCGTTGGTGATGAGCAGGTCTACCGGGTGAGATTGATCAAAGGATTGTAGCCATTGCGTGAGTTGTGAAGTGTCACTGATGTCCAGCATACCAATTTTGACTTGAGCACCTTTGGCCTGGCATTGAGTGGAAATCTTGTTGAGGTCTTGTTTATTTCTGCCGATCAGGCCGAGTACAATGTTTTGGTCGGCATATTGTAGTGCCAGAGCTGCTCCAATGCCTCGACTAGCGCCTGTTATGACGATATGTCTGTTGCTGGTTTGACCTTTGGGGGTCATCGGTCGGTATTTTTATACTGATATGCAGTTTCAGGTAGTTTCACCCTGTAATTAAAAGCAGCTACAGGTACTGGTTTTGCTGAAGAGGTGATTTCTTCATGCTTGGCATTAGCTTGGGTAACAGGTTGGATGTTCAAGCGCTTCAGGCTACCAGCCACCGCTAGAGCTATGCCTTTTTTGCCGTAAAAATCGCCATTAATCTGACTGTGTTGAATAAGCAGGTTGCGGAAGTTCTTGAACATTGCTTTATCAGGTGCTTCGCCTTCGGTCCAGAATCTATCCAGGCCGTGTTGAAAGGTGAGTCCGGGTAAATTAAAAATGGCCGTGCCCAGTGCGCAAACAGGTGACTGGTGATGTAGAGCTGAAGTTCCGGTTGTGCTGTTAACCAAAACTGTCCCACGCGTGTTATCAAGCAGGGTTGGCAGGTGTCCTGACTGTAAAAATATAATTCTCTCATGGAGATCATATTGGTCACAGAGGGCATCGACCTGTCGGAAGTGATTAATGACGCCGGTGGCTAGCGGGTGATTTTTAATAACCAATTTTGCGTCAGCAGGGGCGTGTTTTGCAAAAGAGCTGATAACATCCTTAATCGAATCATGAACGCTGTTATAGGGCGAGTGTGTTCTGATTTGCGAGTCAGCATCTAGCTGGAGCGGAAATACAAAGTAAGGTGTTTTGTTTTCCACCAGTTTGTTGACGAGTTCATCTTCCCGGCTGCTATGCCAGAATTTTACAACAGGAAGGCGTTTGGCCCATCCGGCATATTCGATCAGTGCATTAACCGGGCGATGAGTCTCATAGTGCCTGTATAAGGTTTTGAGTGCTGTGTTCGCCAAGCGGTACTTAATGTCGTGGATAGCCCGTTGGGTGAATGCATGACCAGTTTTCTGTGGTTTGTCTGCGAGCGGAGCCGGATTGGTTTTCCAGAATTCTGGTGGTCTGCTCATGAGTTCGGAATGGCCATTAACGCCGTTCTGTTCAAGAGTGATCCAGTGAGGGCGCAGGTAACCTTCTTCAAACACATGGACTTTGATATTTTTATCATTAAGAAACTTTTTGGCTTCTTTATGTACGGGGCGGGTGTCACCAAATAAAATCACATCAGTAAATTGAAACTCCTGATGTTTTTCTGAAAGCCAAGAAGGAAGTTCTGCCAGCGGTTTATTGTATCGCCACGTGTTGTGCCGTTCGGAAAATAGGCTATCGCCCCCGCAAAAATTGACTCTATAGGTCTGATGCCCTTCCTGGCGTATTGCGGAGCTCAATTCCTTAAAAAAAGGCGTTGCTACTCCCTGTAGGAAGAGAAAAGTTCTAGGCATCATATTTTATGGGTTAGGTCATTTGTTGTGGGCAAGTGAAGTATAGGTTATAGGGGGTTTAAATATCAACTTACTTAATCTAAGCGGCGAGTAATTTAGCGGGGCATATTGCCAGTTTAGTCTGTGAATTCATAATTTCCAGCAATACCATAGCACGTTGTTCGCCATCGTAGCTCAAAAATGCTCCGCTTAAGCCTTTAAATGGGCCATCAGTCAGTATAACTTGGTCGCCTGTATGAAATTTATCCAGGTCGATGGCTTTTTCCCCCAAAGATACTTCGTGCTGCTTTAACGTAGTAATTAGCGCATCAGGTACCGGAGCTGGCTCGTTGCCAAAGCGTATGATCTGGCTGACGCCATAAGTTGAGCGAATCGGTGCCCAGTTATCTGCTAACGTATCCAGCTGAATAAACATATAGCGTGGGAAAAGTGATTCAGTCAGTTTGATCATTTTTCCTCTGCGTTTGCGCAGACGTTGTGCCAAGGGTCTGTATATTTCGTAGCCTTGGTTAAGTAACTGTTCTTCTGCCTGTGCATCTTTGTGGGGTTTGCTGCTGAGTAAATACCAATTTTTTTTTGAAGATGTAATCATAAATAAATTTTATTCTTTACTGTGTGGTTTAAACAACTTTAGTTGCATATCGTGTATCCGTCAACTTCTTAAGGGGGCGCTGGATATGCTAATATTCGTCGTTACTGTGCTTAATTCGTTCAAATTGATTGGCGCAGGCTTTATGATGTCATCTATTTTCGAAAGTATAAAAACAATACAGGGCTGTCGTGTCTATGAATGGTGAGTCTTTAGTTGAAGCAACAGAGCTTTCACGTTTTTTCGGCGCACATTGTGCTGTCGAAAATATCAGCTTACATTTAGATAAAGGCGAGGTATTAGGGTTGCTGGGGCCAAACGGTGCTGGTAAATCAACGACCATGCAGATGCTGACCGGGAATCTTGCGCCTGGGTTTGGTGAAATTAAGGTGAACGGTATTGATTTGCTGGATGAGCCGCGTAGAGCCAAATGTCATATAGGCTACCTGCCAGAACAACCTCCGGTATACCGTGATATGACTGTTAATGAGTACCTCAGTTATTGTGGTCGTTTGCAGGGTTTGAGGCGACGTGAGCTTGCTCTGGCTGCTGATCAGGCCAGGGAGCGCTGTAATTTGCAGGAGGTTCAGAAGCGGCTTATTGGTAATTTGTCCAAGGGGTTTCAGCAGCGTGTTGGTATTGCTCAGGCCATTCTGCATAGCCCTTCGGTCATTATTCTGGATGAGCCTACTGTGGGTCTTGATCCTCTTCAGATTCGTGAAATCAGAGCTTTGATCCGAAAGCTGGGTGAGGAGCACGGTATTATTTTATCCACACATATTCTGCCGGAAGTACAGGCGGTGTGTGATCGGGTGCAGATTCTGAATCGGGGACGAACCGTGTTTAACGACCGGCTTCAGGACGTTGATTCGTTGGAAAATATATTCTTTGAGCTGATTTATCAGGATGATCCGGCAGTTGTAGCAGAGACTGCCATTGATGCAGAGGTGGTGGCATGAGTGCAATCTTGGTTATCGCCCGTACTGAATTCAGGCGCATGTTTAGTTCGCCATTGGCGTGGAGTTTGCTGGCTATGATGCAGTTTATTCTGGCATGGATATTTTTATTGGGCTTGAGTGAATACCTGGAAAGGGTTCAGCCTCAGGTGGCGGTTATGGAAAATGCGCCGGGAATTACAGATCTGGTGGTTTCTTCGCTTTATTTGTGGGCAGGTTTGTTGATGTTGGCAATGATGCCGCTGCTTACCATGCGTTTGCTGGCTGAGGAGCGTATGAATCAAACGTTAGTCCTGTTAACGACAGCGCCGGTTTCTGTGTCCCAGATTGTATTGGGTAAGTATTTGGGCTTGTTGTTTCTGGTCGTGGTGATGGTGATGATGCTGACTTTGATGCCATTGTCTTTAATGCTGGGGACTTCATTGGATTGGGGGAAGCTGGCGGCGGCTGTGCTGGGTTTGTTTTTGTTACTTGCGTCATTTGCTTCTGCCGGTTTGTTTTTGTCCTCATTAACCAGGCAACCGATCATTGCAGCAATTAGCACCTTTGGTTTGTTGATATTTCTGATGGTGTTGTATATCTCTGGTAATTCTCAGGGTTCTGCCAGTGAGCTGTTTATTTATCTTTCGCATTTTGGGCACTTCCTGTCTTTTCTGGATGGTGTGTTTGATACGGCTGATCTGGTTTATTACTTGTTATTCATTGCCGGATTTTTATTCTTGGCTATCCGTAAGTTGGATAACGATCGCCTGAAGGGTTAAGCGAATGAAGATGAATCGAAAGGTGCATCAGTTTATTCGGGTGCAGAATGTTTTGTTTTATGTGTTGCTGGTGGTGGCTATTGGCTTGTTGGCCTATCTCAGTCGGGAGTATGTTTATCGGGCTGATTGGACTTTTGGGCAGCGGAATAGCCTGACTGAAGCCAGTACCGTTTTACTTGAGGGTATTGATGAGCCGGTGCGGTTTGTCATGTATGTGCCGGAAGATACCGCGTTACGTGAAAAATTACGTAAGTTGATAGAGAAATACCAGCGTGTTAAGTCTGAGGTTGAACTAGAATTTGTTAATCCTGATCTTGATCCGGTACGTGCAAAGTTGGATGGGGTTGAATATACAGGACAAATTGTTATTCGCTTAGGTGATCGTACTGAAATTGTGGAATCAACCAGTGAACAGGTGATTGCTAATGCTTTGCAGCGTATGAGTCGGGGTAGTGAGCGCTTGGTGGTTTTTCTGGAAGGGCACGGTGAACGTGATCCTTTGGCGGAGCATTCATCCGGCATGTCTCAGCTGCTAAAGTCACTGGAACGAAGTGGTTTTCTCATACAGCCTCACAGTTTGGTGCGCAGTCAGGCTGTGCCGGAAAATGCCCGTTTTCTGGTGATCGCAGCACCACAGAAAGATTTATTGGATGGGGAGGTCGAGATTATTACCCGCTATGTTGAGCAGGGCGGTAATTTAATCTGGTTAAGGGATCCGGGTGATTCGGATAGCCTTTCGCCATTGGCTGAGTTGTTAGGTATCCAGTTTGGTGACGGTACCATTGTTGATGCAAATGAACAGTTGCATCAAATGCTGGGAATTGATCATCCTGCCGTGGTTCCTGTGGTGGATTATGGTCGTTCGCCTTTGGGGGAGAAACTAACGGGTTCGCAAAGTTTATTTCCGTTTTCGACGCGGATTGCACGGCTACCTGGCTTGGCCAGTGGTTCGTTGGATTGGAAGGTCGATGAGTTTCTGAATACCTTGCCTAATAGCTGGATGGAAACAGCGCCTATTGATGGTGAAATTGCTTATGCAGAAGCAGATGGTGATGAATTGGGGCCTTTGGTTATTGGCATGAGTTTTACTCGTTTATTGGATTCCCCCGGGGAAAATGCTGCTGTTACTGAGCAGGCTAAACAAGATGCCATCGAAACAACCCAACCGACTGGTGAGCGGCAACAGCGGATTGTGGTGATTGGTGATAGTGATTTTATGGTGAATGCTTTTATTGGTCGCGGGGTAAATCTTGATTTGGCGACCAATATTTTTAATTGGCTGTCCGATGATGATGCTCTGCTTAATATCCGGAGTATCTCAGCACCGGATACCAAGCTCGAATTAGATGAGGTGGTGAGTTTGTCGTTGGCGGTGTTTTTTTTGCTGGCGCTGCCACTCCTGTTGATTTTGGCCGGGGTTTGGATTTGGCTAAGAAGGCGACGTCGATAATGGCCGGTTTGGGTGGGGCGAGGTTTCGGCTGAATGGCTTTTTATTGCTGGTGGTCTGTGGTTTGGGGGTGCTGATTTGGTGGTTTTCAACTCAGCAGCAATCAAGGGGAGATTTGTTGTTTTCAGGGGATCCTGAAAAAATTAATTTGCTGACGCTGGAGCGTGCCGAAGATAATACGGGTGTAAAAAAGATTCGTTTTGAAAAAGAGAGCAATGATTGGTTGATGATCGCGCCGCATCCACGTACGGCTAATCCGACACGGATTCGGCAGTTGTTCACTTTCATCAATGAGCCTGTGGTGGCTACTTATGATTCGGCCGGCAGGGATCTTGCTCAGTACGGGCTTCAGTCGGGTCGTTTGACGTTGAGATTTAATGATCAACAATTTGTTTTAGGGTCTATAAATACCGTTTCCGGTAACCGTTATGTCTTGCATGAAAATAAAATTAAACTGGTCTCTGAGGCAGTTTACGGCTTGGCTACCGGTGACTGGGCAGCATTTGTTATGCCGGATAAAACGGATAGTGATTAAAATATCCGGTTTTGTCGATAAGAGGCTAAAATAAAGGTTGGGGCTGTATTTTATTGCATTGCAGCAAAGGAAGTAGGTGTGTAGAGTTGTCGACATTTTCATTTAGTGGTTGTCGTAAATTAAATTTGCGACTTACGCCTAAATGACGTAACTTCTGAGCCGCAAAAATTTTAGTGACTTTCGGCAACTCAATACCTCTGATGGGCTGTTTGCGAGGGATTATCATAATGAATAGTAGCTTCCCGTTGTGACTAAAGACTTAAGCAGCATACAGATGTTTTCAATAGGCAAAGCCCGCTATACAAAGGATTGGAGTGTTAAAATCCTTGACTGCTTTTGCATGTGTGCTTAACCGAATTATTATTTGACAGGCGTTGATGTAACGACATGAAGATAACCAAAGGTCTGAACCTACCCATATCCGGTAAGCCGGAGCAGGCGATCAGTGATCACCCCAGCCCTACTAAGGTAGCGGTACTTGGGCGTGATTTTCATGATCTGCGGCCGGCTATGAAAGTTGAGGAGGGGGATCACGTTAAGATAGGTCAGGTTTTGTTCACTGACCGTAAAAATGCTGGCGTGAACTTTACCGCACCGGGGGCCGGCATTGTGCAAGCGATTAATCGTGGGCCACGACGCGTGCTGAACTCGGTAGTTATTGAATTAGATGAGCATGAAGAGTCCATTGACTTCGGTGCTCATACGCCCGATGAGTTGACTTCACTGGGTGCTGAGGCTATCCGGGAAAAGTTGCTTGAGTCGGGGCAATGGGTCGCTTTCCGCTCCCGCCCTTACTCAAAGCCAGTGACTGCGGATTCTAAACCTACTTCTATTTTTATTAATGCGATGGATACCCGTCCATTGGCTGCTGATCCGTTGGTGGTGCTGGAAGATGAATCTGAGTCTTTTGTACAAGGGCTTGAGATTATTTCCTGTTTGGCTCCCAAAGTATTTGTCTGCCACCTGGAAGGCGCTGACGTTCCTAAGGCCAAGGCTACCAACGTTAGTTATCATGGTTTTGAGGGGCTGCACCCTGCTGGTTTGCCGGGTACGCATATTCATTACCTTGATCCGGTCAGTGAGAGTAAGTCAGTCTGGTACGTCAGTTACCAGGATGTCAGTGCTATTGGTAAGTTATTCACCACCGGAAAATTATCTGTTGATCGGGTAGTTGCATTGGGTGGGCCGCCGCTGAAAAACCCGCGCTTAATTCGTACTCGTCTGGGTGCCTGCACTGATGAGCTGGTGCGTGATGAAATAAATAATGAAAGCCGTCAGGTGCGGGTTATCTCCGGCTCTGTTTTTGGGGGTCACCGCTCTGCGGGCTGGAGTGCTTACATGGGGCGTTATAACCTTCAATTATCCGTATTGGATGAAGGTGAGCCGCGTGAGTTCCTGCATTGGCTGAATCCAATGCTGAAGCAGTTTTCTGTACTGAATGTGTTTTTCTCCAAAGGTATCAAAGAACAGGAATTCAACTTCAGTAGTACCCGTAATGGCAGTGAGAGAGCGATGGTTCCTCTGGGGAATTATGAGCAGGTTATGCCGCTCGATATCCTTCCGACTCAGCTATTACGTGCTCTATTGACCCGCGATACTGTGTTGGCTCAGGAGTTGGGGGCGCTGGAACTGGATGAGGAGGATTTGGCATTGTGCACATTCGTGTGTCATGGCAAATATGAATACGGTTTTGCTTTACGTGAATGCCTGCGCATGATCGAGAAAGGAGAGTAACGATGAAAAAAAGTTTACGCCGTATGCTGGATAAACTTGAGCCAACGTTCTCAAGTGGTGGCAAATATGAAAAATTCTACAGCCTGTATGAAATGGTGGATACGCTGTTATTCAGCCCGCCAAACCGTACACCTGCTGCTCCCCATGTGCGTGATGCGCTGGATCTGAAGCGTGTCATGGGTTATGTGTGGATGGCCACCTTCCCGGTCATGTTTATGGCTTGTTATAACACCGGCTACCAGGCCAATAATGCCATGGCTGCGATGGGTATTGCTGAGTTAGATACCTGGCGCGGAGTAGTGATGAACCTGATCGGTTATAGTCCGGACAGTTTCTTTTCTAACTTCTTTCATGGTTTGATGTATTTTCTGCCCATTTATATGGTCACGTTTATTGCTGGTGGTATTGCTGAAGTTGTCTTCTCAATGGTGCGTGGTCATGAAGTAAATGAAGGATTCTTCGTTACTTCTATTCTTTATACACTGACGTTACCGCCTACAACACCTTTGTGGATGGTCGTTCTGGGGATTTGGTTCGGTATTATTCTGGGCAAAGAAGTGTTCGGTGGAACGGGCAAGAACTTTGTGAATCCCGCGTTGGCCGGACGTGCATTCCTGTATTTTGCTTACCCTGCTTATATGTCAGGTGATGCGGTTTGGGTTGCGGTTGATGGTTATACCGGAGCGACTGCTTTATCCAGTGCGGCGGCAGATGGTTTGGCAGGTATTGCGGCGAGTGGCATAACCTGGTGGGATTCTTTCCTTGGCTTTGTGCCTGGTTCTATTGGTGAAACATCTACGTTGGCCATTCTGCTCGGCGGTAGCTTTTTACTGTTTGCTAAAATTGCTAACTGGCGCATTGTCGCTGGTGTGATGATTGGCATGGTCAGTATGTCGTTGTTATTTAATCTGGTTGGCCTGTTTGGTGATACCGGCCCGATGCTGGAAATGCCTTGGTACTGGCATTTAACACTGGGTGGCTTTGCCTTTGGCATGATGTTTATGGCGACTGATCCGGTAACGGCGGCACATACTAATCTGGGGCGCTGGTATTTCGGTATTTTGGTGGGTGTGATGACGGTGATGATCCGGGTCATTAATCCGGCTTTCCCTGAAGGTATTATGCTGGCCATCCTATTCGCTAATATTTTCTCGCCATTGATTGATCATTTTGTGGTTCAGTCAAACATTAAGCGCAGAAAGCAGCGTGCCGTAGCAGGAGGTGGCTCATGATTCGCCGTTTCCTTGATATGCCGAATGACAGTACGCAAAAAACGATTTTTGTGGCTGCGGTGTTGTGTTTAGTTTGTTCGGTGCTGGTTTCGGGTGCTGCAGTTGTGCTGAAGCCGGTTCAGGACGCTAATAAGGCCCTGGATAAGAAACGCAATATTCTGCAAATTGCCGGTCTGGTTCAGGAAGGTAAGACTGTTGATGAAATGTTTTCACAGGTTGAACCTAAGGTTGTGGACTTAGCAACGGGTGAGTATGTGGCTGATATTGATGCGGCTACTTATGATGCGCGTGCTGCTGCGGTTGACCCAAAGCAAAATGTTGTACTGACTAAAGAACAGGATATTGCTTCTATCAAGCGCCGTTCAAAATACGCGACTGTTTATTTGGCGCGTGATGCAGCCGGGGCGGTGAATAAGATCATTTTGCCGGTGAGTGGTTATGGTCTGTGGTCTACTTTGCATGGTTTCATGGCTTTAGCTGCTGATGCTTCTACCATTACTGGTTTTGGTTTCTACGAGCATGCTGAAACGCCGGGCTTGGGTGGTGAAGTTGATAATCCCGTGTGGAAAGCGCAATGGGCAGGTAAGCAGCTATTTGACGAACAGGGCGATATTGCACTGGATATTGTGAAAAGTGCGGCTCCTGATAGTCCCTATGAAATTGATGCGTTATCGGGCGCGACGTTAACTGGTAATGGTGTGGAAAATCTAGTGCATTTCTGGGCGGGAAAAGATGGTTTTGGTCCCTATTTGCAAAAAGCGCGTAGTGGAGGTGAATTATGAGTGAAACACGTAAGGTACTAGTTGACCCTTTGGTCGATAATAACCCTATTACGTTGCAGATTCTGGGTATTTGCTCAGCGTTGGCTGTGACCAGTTCGTTGAAAAATTCGTTGTTAATGGCAATAGCTTTGACAACAGTACTGGCTTTCTCTAACGCATCTATCAGTGCGATTCGTAATCATATTCCCAGTAATATCCGTATTATTGTGCAGATGACGATTATTGCCTCGCTGGTTATTGTGGTGGATCAGATCATGCGGGCATATGCCTATGATACTGCGAAGCAGCTGTCCGTGTTTGTGGGGCTCATTATCACTAACTGTATTGTTATGGGGCGTGCCGAAGCTTATGCCATGAAAAATGGTGTCGGGATGAGCTTTATGGATGGTATCGGTAATGGTTTGGGATATAGCCTGTTATTAATTATTGTGGCTTTCTTCCGCGAACTTTTTGGCTCAGGTACGTTGTTTGGCTTTGAAATTCTGAAGCTGACTAAAAATGGTGGTTGGTACGAGCCAAATGGTTTGATGCTACTCCCTCCGAGTGCTTTTTTTATCATTGGTTTGATTATTTGGGTCGTCCGTACCTGGAAGCCTGAACAGGTTGAACAACCTGATTTCAAAATTCATGAACAACACGCCTTCGGCGATCGCTAACAGGAGCTGACAACATGGAAGCGATGCTAAGTTTATTTTTTAAGGCGGTGTTCGTTGAGAACATGGCACTTACGTTTTTTCTCGGGATGTGTACGTTTATCGCCATCTCGAAGAAAATCAGCACAGCTATTGGTTTAGGTGTGGCGGTTATGGTGGTGCAAATGATTACTGTGCCTGCCAATAATCTGATTTTGAATGTGTTTCTGAAAGAAAATGTCCTGTTGGCAGGGGTTGATCTGCGCTTTTTGGGATTGATTAGCTATATCGGCGTGATTGCCGCTATGGTGCAGATTCTGGAAATGATCCTGGATAAGTTTTTCCCTGCTCTTTACAACGCACTAGGTGTTTTTCTGCCATTGATTACCGTGAACTGTGCGATTCTGGGTGGCTCACTGTTTATGGTTGAACGTGATTACACCTTTGGCGAAAGTGTTGTTTACGGTGTGGGTAGTGGTTTTGGCTGGGCGCTGGCGATTGTGGCATTGGCGGGTGTGCGCGAGAAACTCAAGTACAGTGACGTACCCGAAGGCCTTCAGGGTTTGGGCATTATCTTTATTACGGTCGGTCTGATGTCGCTTGGCTTCATGGCTTTCTCCGGCATTCAGTTATAAGGCAGGGAACATAATATGACAACCGTAATATTAGGCGTATTGTTATTTACGCTCATCGTGCTGGCTTTGGTGGGTATTATTTTATTTGCCCGCTCAAAACTGGTGGCGACGGGTAACATCAACATTCTTATCAATGGCACGGATAATATCCAGGTGGCCCCGGGTGGGAAATTGCTGTCAGCGCTGGCTGATAAAGGACTGTTTGTATCTTCCGCCTGTGGCGGCGGTGGCACTTGTGCTCAGTGTAAGGTGAAAGTGCTCGATGGCGGTGGTACTTTGCTGGCGACTGAAGAGGGGCATATCAATCGTCGTGAAGCGGCTACTGGTGAGCGGTTGGCTTGTCAGGTGGCTGTTAAGCAGGACATGGTTGTCGAAGTGCCTGAAGAAGTGTTTGGTGTCAAAAAATGGGAATGTATCGTTCGCTCTAATGACAACAAGGCTACCTTCATTAAAGAGTTGATATTGGAATTACCAGAGGGCGAAAAAATTGATTTTCGTGCCGGCGGTTATATCCAGATCGAATGTCCGGCTTATGATCTTAAGTATTCTGAGTTTGATATTCCTACCGAATACCGTGGTGACTGGGATAATTTCAAAATGTGGGATATCGAATCCCATGTTAAAGAGCCGGTGATTCGTGCTTACTCGATGGCCAGTTATCCGGAAGAAGACGATATCGTTATGCTGAATGTGCGTATCGCTTCACCGCCACCAGGGACGGATTATCCTGCTGGTGAGATGTC
This sequence comes from Caprella mutica, assembly GCA_947561585.1. NCBI lineage: Eukaryota > Metazoa > Arthropoda > Malacostraca > Amphipoda > Caprellidae > Caprella > Caprella mutica. The sequence goes on from CANNZV010001505.1 coordinate 48,640, forward strand.
TTCGTATATCTTTAATCTGAAAGCAGGCGATAAGGTAACGATTTCCGGGCCGTTTGGTGAGTTCTTCGCACGCAAGACCAGAAATGAAATGGTGTTTGTGGGTGGTGGCGCTGGTATGGCTCCGATGCGCTCGCACATTTATGACCAGTTGCGCCGGATCAAGGATACTGAGCGCAAGATGAGTTTTTGGTACGGTGCACGTAGTTTGCGTGAGGCTTTTTATGTTGAGGAGTTTGATCAGCTAGCGGCAGAAAACCCGAACTTTGAGTGGCACATGGGGCTGTCTGATCCGTTGCCAGAAGATAATTGGGAAGGTCATACGGGGTTCATTCACAACGTATTGCTGGAAAATTACTTGAAAGACCATCCGGCACCGGAAGAGTGTGAATATTATCTTTGTGGGCCACCCATAATGAATTCATCCATGATCCAGATGTTGACTGATATGGGTGTCGAGCCTGAGAACATCCTGTTGGATGATTTCGGCGGATAATAGTAAGACGAACAATAGTATACAGACGAAAAAAGGGGTGCTAATGCACCCCAAGACCACCAAGAGAAAATCAGGCATAAGCCTGAAGCGCGAGCATTCTGTCGGTGAGGTGGCGCATAACCAGGTGACTGTTGTTTAACATCAGGTCATATCAATTTAATTAATTATGGGAAGTGTCATGCAGATTTTTTTTCTGACATTTATTATTTTCGGTCTGGCGATGTTTGGTTTGGCGATCGGTTGGTTGTTTAACCAAAAGGTTCTGAAAGGAAGTTGTGGCGGTGTTTCGGCTTTGCCCGGAATGGGAAACCACAAATGTTCTTGTTCCAATCCTTGTGAGAAGCGAAAAGCTGAGATGTTAAAGTCCGGTGATCGTTCAGAAAAAAGAGAAACAGTGATAGAGTTTAGGGTATAAGATTAAAGAACTAACAACTTTGTAAATCGCCCGGAGATGAGACCTATGCCTGTATCACCATTGCAAGTCCGTAACTACATGTCCACTCGCTTTGCCACTGTATCTGATGGGCAGGACATTAGCGAAGCTATCACTTTGTTTACTCAGAAAAATTTATTCGGAGCGGCAGTGCTGGATAATTTAGGTAATATGGTAGGCATATTGTCAGTTACCGATTGTATCGGAGAGGCTCTCCAGGAAGGTTTCGATGTCGGTGCACACCGGAAGGTTGGTGCGTTAATGTCAAAGGATGTGCGGTCAGTAGATGTCGATGACAATATACTGGATGTCGCCCAGTTGTTTATGGATGAGCCTTATCGGCGCTATCCTGTCTTGGAAGATAACCGTGTTGTCGGTGTCGTCACCCGCTTGGAAGTACTCAAAGCTATCTCCAAAATCAGCCATGCCGGCGTGGCTGTTTAAATTATTTTGATTGGGTATTTTACGCATGCCTGAATTGCCTGAGGTTGAAACAACCCGGAAAGGCATTGAGCCGCATGTGTGTGGAAATGTCATTAGTGAAATTATTGTCCGCCAACCTAAATTGCGTTGGCCTGTTCCTGAGCAACTGCAACAGTTAGTGGGCGCTGCGGTGACAGAAGTAGGGCGCAGGGGGAAATACCTGTTGCTGGAAACGGTGGGTGGCACTTGTCTGATTCACTTGGGGATGTCCGGTAGTTTGCGCATTACCAATCGCTTGGGCACCCCTGAAAAACATGATCATGTTGATATTATTTTTACCAATGGTGTTGTTTTGCGGTTGCGCGACCCGCGTCGTTTTGGAGCGGTATTGTGGTCGGGCTGCGGTGAGCTTCACCCTCTGCTGATTAAACTCGGGCCGGAACCATTAACGCCTGATTTTAGTGGTAAATATTTATTCAAAAAATCCCGTAATCGTCGGGTCAATATAAAAGCTTTTATTATGGATTCTCATGTTGTGGTGGGTGTCGGTAATATTTATGCGAATGAAGCCTTATTTACGGCGGGCATTGATCCCCGGAAAGCAGTGGGTGAGATTTCTGAAAAACGTTATACGTTGTTAGTCGCTGAGATTAAGAAGGTTTTGCAGCAAGCAATCGAACAAGGTGGAACAACCTTACGCGATTTTGTCAGAGAAGATGGCCAGACGGGCTACTTCCAGGTTGAGCTTAAGGTTTATGGGCGTAGTGGCGAAACTTGTGTTGCTTGTGGAGCGATGCTTCAACAGATTAAACAAGCACAGCGTTCAAGCTGGTTTTGTCCGGTCTGTCAGCATTAAATGGTTATTCTGTTAATGACGTTCACCCGGTTCGGCTTTCTCAATAACGCCACACAGTGTTAGTTCACGAAGAATTTGACGTTGGATGCCACGTTTAATACCAGCACTTATTCCTACTTTGTAGAATGCGTAACAAGGTATGCTTACAATCACTAAAATGATCATAAATTGTGAAATTTCTTCTAGCATGGTGCACCCTTTGAATATTTTATTATTATTATCCATTAGATTAACGTGAATACCCTTAACAGAAAATTTACTGTCGCACCTATGCTCGATTGGACGGACAAACATTGTCGTTATTTTCATCGTTTGTTGAGCCGGGAAGCTGTTTTGTATACAGAGATGGTGACGACGGGTGCTATTTTGCACGGTGATGCTCAACGGTACCTGCGGTTTAATGGCTCAGAGCACCCGGTTGCATTACAGTTGGGTGGTAGCGAGCCGTCTGATATGACGGAATGCGCCCGGCTTGCCCAAAGTTATGGCTACGATGAAGTCAATATAAATGTTGGTTGTCCCAGTGAGCGTGTTCAACGGGGTGCTTTCGGGGCTTGCTTGATGGCTGAGCCACAGTTGATTGCTGAGTGTGTCAGGGTTATGCAGGGGGAAGTGGATATTCCGGTCACCGTAAAACACCGGATTGGTATTGATGATCAGGAAGATTATACCGATATGCACCGTTTTGTTGAGACGGTTGCAGATGCAGGCTGTAAAACGTTTATTGTTCATGCACGTAAAGCCTGGCTGAAAGGATTAAGCCCTAAACAGAACCGTGATATTCCACCACTGCGTTATGATTTGGTGTATCGGCTCAAAGAGGCTTTCCCGGAGTTGGAGGTTATTATCAATGGCGGGATTAAAACGCTGGAGGAATGCCAGCAGCACCTTGAGCATGTAGACGGGGTGATGGTCGGTCGGGAGGCGTACCAAAATCCTTGGATGCTGGCTCAGGTTGATGCTTTATTGTATGACAAGCCAGCATTAATTGAGCAGCGTAAACAGGTGCTTCCGGCATTATATGACTATGTTGAACAGCAGGTTGACAATGATGTGCATCTGAATCATATGAGCCGTCATCTCTTGGGGTTATTTCAAGGGTTGCCGGGGGCGAAAAAGTGGCGGCGTTATATTAGTGAAAATGCGCATAAACAAGGTTCTGGTGTCGAGGTTTTAAAGGCTGCGGCTGATCTGGTAATAGAAACTTAAGAAAGTTATGTCTTCTGAGTGCTGCTATGGCAAAATAAGCTATGCAAATACCAAAACGACTCCAGCCCCTTGTTAATGATGGCCTGGTCAATGAAGTTATCAGCCAGTTAATGAGTGGCAAAGAAGCCGATGTGTACGTTGTGCGCTGTGGTGCCGACATTCGTTGCGCCAAGGTTTATAAAGAAGCCCACAAGCGTAGTTTCAAACAGGCTGCGTTGTATCAGGAGGGCCGCAAAGTACGCAATAGCCGTCGCGCCCGTGCGATGGAGAAAGGCTCGAAATTTGGCCGGGGTGAACAGGAAGAAACCTGGCAGACTGCCGAAGTAGACGCGCTATACCGTTTGGCCAGCGCTGGTGTGCGTGTGCCTGAGCCTTACGGCTGCACAGATGGCGTGCTGCTAATGGAGCTTGTCACCGATGCTGAGGGTAATGTTGCGCCACGCCTTAATGATGTGACGATGGATGCGGATACGGCGATGCGAGATCACGCCAGTGTTATGCGCTCTGTCACGCGTATGCTTTGTGCTGGTCTGGTGCATGGTGATCTGTCGGAATTTAATGTGCTGGTCGATGGTGAAGGCCCGGTAATTATCGACCTGCCACAGGCTGTGGATGCTGCGGGTAACAATAATGCCAGTAAAATGTTAGCGCGGGATGTTGATAATATCACTAACTACTATGCACAATTCGCACCGGAGTTGGCCCAGACCAAATATGCCAAAGAGATTTGGATGCTTTACGAGAATGGCGAGTTGACGCCTGATAGTGAGCTTACCGGTTTGTTTGCGGAAAGTACGGTGGCGGCTGACGTGGATGAGGTCATGGAAGTGATTGATGCGGCGCGTGAGGAAGAGCTGGAGCGCCGGGAGCGGTTACTTGATGTTGATGAGGATTAAGGTCATTCCCTTTGTGTATTACTTGTCTGCAAAATTGCTACTTTGCAGACAAGAATGAATGGTTATACGGTTGCAGATTGTAACAACCCGTAACATCATTCAATATTCTGGATCTGTTCCCGCATCTGCTCAATCAACACCTTAAGATCAACCGCAGACTGCGTAGTCTCAGCATCATTTGACTTAGAAGCCAGTGTATTAGCTTCACGGTTCAATTCCTGCATTAGAAAATCTAAGCGCCGACCGATCGGCTCGTTGCGTTCCAGTACATTAGTGATCTCATCCAGATGCGCCATCAGGCGATCCAGTTCTTCATCAACATCCAGCCGTTGAGCCAGCATCAACAGTTCTTGCTCTAAGCGGTTGTTGTCAGGGGTGATGTCGAGGTCTAAAATGCGTTGGTTGATTTTCTCCCGGATACCTTTAATGATTTCAGGGCGGCGTTTGCGAATCCGGACGGTAATTTCTGCAATCTGATCGCAACGCTGGTCAATAAATTCGGCCAGCCTGGCACCTTCACGTTCACGGGTGGCCAGTAAGTCATCCAGCGCATCCGTCAGTAGATCTGTGGCTTGGCCTGCCAACGACTCTAAATCAGGTGGTGTATCTTGTGTAACACCCGGCCAGCGTAAAATATCCACCGCTTTCAACGGATCAGGTGTGTCGGTGATCGCCTCGATCTGGCGGCATGCAATAATCAATGCACGTGCTAAAGGTTCGTTGATCACAACGGAGGTATCTTCGCTGACTCCGGATGTATAACGAAGTGACGCTTCCAGTTTGCCACGCTGCAATCTGTTTTGTATGGATTGGCGGAATGCATTTTCCTGGGCGCGGAACTCTTCCGGAAGTCGGATGCTGACATCCAGATAACGATGATTGACAGTGCGGATTTCCCAGCTGAGTTTGCCCTGAGGGGTGCTGGATTCACAATGTGCAAAAGCTGTCATGCTACGGATCATGCGGTTATTCCTGAGGATTTCTGTGCTTGGGAGTGGCATATTTTCATGCCTGTTACTTAAAACTTCAATACTGATAATAATGTATTTGCTTCAATAGTTCATTGTTTTGTCGTGGCGCAGCACCAGATTTGCACGGTTTCCATGCCATGCCGGAGCAATTGATCGCGCAATACCTTACAGGTTGCCCCGGTCGTTACGACATCATCGAACAGTGCGACGTGCTGATAGGGGATCGGTTGGCGGATGCTAAAAGCCTGCGCCATATTTTCTGTGCGCTGTGCTGCTGGTAATGTTTTTTGCTCTTTGGTGTCACGGTGTCTCACGATAGCATGGGTGAGGAGCGGGATATTTAGCTGGCGTGCCAATGGTTGTGCTAACTCAATGGCCTGATTGAAACCCCGGTTTCTCAATCGGGTACGATGTAGTGGCACTGGGATAATGGCTTGTGGTGTTTCTTGTAGGCGCGTAATTAGGTTTTCTGCTAACAAATCGGCGAGTATTTTCAGTTTGTCCAGTTGCTTGCCTGTTTTTCCGGCCAGAATGTATTCGCTGATAGGCGCTTCATAATAAAAAGCACTGAGTTCTCCCAGTGTTTCGCCCGGGCCTTTTGCCCACGGCAGTTCTGTTTTGCATTGTGCGCAAATGGAAATATGCTGATCAATAGACGGTGATAAACAAAAAGTACATGTTTTGTTGGGGAATACCGTGTGCCGGATCAAGTCAGTGAATTTAAACATGAGGCGTGGGTTTTTGCTGTACCGCCTGAAAAATGCGTGGGAAAGTGCTGATGATTCCGGCTACTGAGCCGTACCAGTGCGCCTGGTGGACAACGGAAGCCTCGATCAATGATTGGCTGAGCTGGTCATTCGAAGTAAAAGCATCCATGAGTATTTTACCCATCACCAGAACGAACAGGGCAGAACCATAGACTTTTTCACCTTCAATTATCAGTATTATGCCTCCGGCGAGGAACAGGCCATATTGAATGCCCGAAAAGCCTGCGTACCATATAATTTCCGGATTGAGCAGGAACAGACCGATACTTACGGTAAATGCACAGAAGATAATGGAGAAAATAAGAAATTTAAGGCGTAGCGTTTGGCCGCAAAGCAGCAGGAAAACCCAGAAACCGGCCAGATTCAGCCCCAGATGATTGAGGTTGGTATGCACGAAGTTTCCTGTCCATAACCGCCACGCATCTCCCGCCAGTATTGACTCCCGCTGGTATAGCAAGATCGGTTGCACATACTGTAAAGCCAGCATTAACAGGCTGAAACTGATGGCAAAAAATAGCACAGGGCGAGTAATTAATGATGTTGTTTTCATAATGGATATGGTTGCAAGTTCGGAGCATTATGCCATCATATTAAGTTAAATTTTTGTCTTAAAGACAGGGCGGTATTTTTACATGAGAAACATGACTACAAAGCGCAGGCGTGCCACCGGTTACACACTGATGGAATTGTTAATTGTTATTACCATTATTGGTGTGCTGTTGGGTATCGCGGTGGTCAACCTGCAAGGTACGCCGAATGAAGCGCGGATTGCAGCTGCGAGTCAGGAAATTCGTACGATGGGCACAGCGTTGGATCTGTATAGCATGCACAATGCACGTTACCCGACCACTGAGCAGGGCTTGAAAGCATTGGTTGAGAAAACCTCTGATGCGAAACGGTTCCAGAAGGGTGGCTATCTGAAGGGTAAGAGTGTACCAAAAGACCCTTGGGATAATCCTTATGTTTATAATGTGCCGGGTCGGTCAGGTGAATTTGAGGTGTATAGCCTTGGGCCTGACGGGCGCGAAAGTGATGATGATATTGGCAGCTGGATGCTTGAATAACATCGGAATCCGCCCTGTTTCCATGAGTTCTCTGCGCTCCAACAAAGGTTATACGTTGTTGGAGTTGCTGATTGTGATTGTGATTATTGCGGCGTTGTCTTCTGTGGCAACTATGTCGCTGACGGGTTTGACAGGTGATCCGGCTGAAAAAGCCATGAAACAACTGCGCTTTAATGTTGAATTGCTGGGCAATGAGGCAATTATTCGTTCTGAGCCTTTGGCGCTGGGGTTTTATGATCAGGGGTACGCTTTTTTTAACAGGCCGGAAGATAAAGACGGCAACGTTAGTGAGGAGTGGGAGCTGATTGAAGAGGATCGCATGCTCAAACTACAGAAGTTCGATGAGGCATTCGAGCATCGGATATTTGCCAGAGGTGAGCCATTGTTGCTGTCGGGTGAGGGATCTCTTGAGCCGCAAGTTTATGCGATGCCGACCGGCGAAATTACTCCCTTTGAATACCAACTGACCGATACCACTACCGATAATATCTGGGATGCGAAGTTTGATGCGTTGGGACGTGTCATCGAGCCTGATGATGAAAATGGCGCAACAGGTGGGATTAATGAGTAGTGCGCATGAAAAGATTTTACCTCCAAGCATGAAAGTCAGCGGCTTTCACAGTAAGGGGGGGCGCCGGAAAAATAATAAAGGCTTCAGTCTTATTGAAGTGATGTTTGCTTTGTTTCTTATCGTTATGGTGATTGGAATTGCCACCGAAGTGGCAGGCAATTCAGTGCGCAATGTGACCAGTCTGAAGGAATCGACGTTTGCGCGTTGGGTAGGTTTGAATCAGTTGGACATGTACAAGATTGAGGTGGCTCAGGGGGCACGCACTGTGAGTGTGGGGACTGATGAGGGTGAGTCAGAAATGGGTAATATGCAGTGGCGCTGGGTACGTGAAGTGGGTGGTTCCAATTCAGCTGACTTGCTGGAAATGAAAGTGTCGGTCTATCGTGATTCAGACAGTAGTGGTGATGATCCGGTGATTATTGTGAAAGGTTATATAGCCTCACCCATTCCCTGAAATTAGTTTTTATCAAAATGCCCAAGGCTGAAATAACTAACAATAATGCCTTAAGTGTAAGCAGATGGGGGCTTTGCTGCGAAATCAATAGTCTGCTCTGGCGTATTGGCTGGTATAATCTCTAAAAACTCGATTCTATCGATTGATTTTGGCTAAAAATCTGTCAAAAAAAGAAATTAACTATTGGTAAAATTGTTAGAAATCCGGCAGTCTTCTCTGGGAGTTTGTCCAAAATGGCTTTTCCGCAGTAGCTTAGTCTGTTGCCGGGCAGGCTCCTGGTAGTGGAAGCAACGAACGAAATAGAAGAAGATTAATGATGAAGCCGTTAAGAATAGATCTGTCAAACCTGCAAAGCGTCGGGGAATTAAACTCAAAAAGGACATTTAATTGTAAGGAGTCCATGAAATGAAACTTTTTAATAAGAAGATTTTAACTCTGGCGGTTGTTTCTGTACTGACCTCCGGTACAGCGATGATGGCTGGAGCGTTACAGGCAAATGAACAGGAACTGGATTTGCCACCACCACCTCCGGGGCCATATGCAGCAAAACAGTCCGGACAAGGTAATGTTCAGAACCTGATGGGTTCATCCGTTGAAATGACGGTGTCGGAAGCAGAGTCAGAGGTGGCTTCGGAAGGTGAGGTGGTTAAAGTGCCTATGACACAACCTGTTGTCATTTCGGCAACAGCAGTTGCAGCAAAGCCGGCAGCGCCTGAGCAAACTGAAGCACCTTCCGCAGAAGTGCAGGCTGGGGCACAAGCCGGAGCAGCTCCAGCTCAGCCTGTCCAGCAGGCACAAGCACAAATGATGTATGCACCGCAGCAAATGCCAATGATGCCGGGTTACGGTTATCCTGCCGGACAAATGCCAATGCAAGCTATGCAGGGTTATCCAGCCGGACAGCAGCAAATGCCGATGATGTACCCACCTCAGTATATGCCCATGCCGCGTATGCAGTACATGTATGTAGTGCCTGTTATGCCGAGAATGTATGTGCAGCACATGCAACAAATGCAACAAATGATGCAGGGGCAGCAAATGCGTGGCCAGGGCCAACAGATGCGTTCTCAGCATGGGAAGCAGATGGGGCATAAAAAAGGTCAGCATCAAGGGAAGCATTCTGAGAATGATGCGAGTAAGTAGGCCTATCTCACACCCTAGCTGAAATTTGAACTTCTTATATTTAAATTAGATAGATACGACCCCCTGGATCGAAAGGATAGTAAATCATGCATATTTTACGTTGGTTATTTTCTCACCCTGTGGTTTTTGCCTGGGCTTTGGCTATTCTCGCCATTCTACTGAATTACGGTGTTGGTGGTTCCTCTAAAGAGGACTCACATCACGCTGAGGGTGCTGACACTACTGAGCAGCACGCGGAGCATGCAGACGCTGATACGGCAACGACAGAAGTGAAAGCTGCTGCTGAAACAGCTGCTGAGTCTACTGAACAAGCGGCTGTGGCTGAGGTTGTTGAGGTCGTTGTGACCAAAACTGAGCAAGCAGCTACCGAAGTACAAGCGGTTGCTGATACGGCTATGGCAGTTACTGAAGCAGCTGTAACCGAAACTGCTGAGGTTGCTGCGGCAACAACAGAGAAGGTTGCCCAGGTTGCAACTGATTCTGCTGCTAAAGTGACAGCCACTGTGGCTGCTGTAGCGGCGACTGCCACTGCGGCAGTAGTAGCTAGTGGTGACGCAACTGCTGCTGAGGCGCCTACTCAGGCTGCTGATGCATCTGAAGCGACAGCAGAAGTTGCTGCTGAGGCTCAGGTTGAAGCTACAGCAGAAGTTGCTGCTGAAGCTCAGGTTGAAGCTACAGAAACAGCACAGGCTGCTCCCGCCGCCAGTGCACAAGATTTGTTGCTGGCTGCACGTGAAGCCTACTGGAGTGAAGACTTTGAACGTGCTTCTGAGTTTTACCTGGCATTGCTGGCACAAGATGATCAGCCGTCTTATAAAGGTGAATTGGCTAATGTGTTTTGGAAGCAAGGTAAAAGTAACGAAGCTGTTAAGTTGTACTCTGATATTGCCGTATGGTTGAAGGATCAGGGAAGAATGGCTGAACTACAGAACATTAAGGTATATGTTGATCTGGTTGATCCTGCTGCCGGGGAAAAACTCGGTACTTTACTGAAGTAATACTTCTATAATATCTGATAAAAGGCAGGACTGTGTCGTGGCACATTCTTGTCTTTTTTTGTTTATACCCTCTGTATCGCAGGGGGTATAAACAAAATGGTTGCATCAGATTGTAATATATAGCGGTAAAGGTGGGATATTAACAAAAATACTTCCAAGTTAAATAAACCGTTCTGCTACCTTGTCGACGAAGGACACAGTTTTTCAGTACTAATCAGGCCGACATCGGCCGGTACTCAATAGGGATATACATGACACCGTCAAAGAGAATTGATCAACGCCTTAAAGGCTTGCAGGATCACCTTCAGCGTGAAAACCCTGTGCTTGTTGATGCCGTTGGAAAATACCGTGAGCTGGATAAGGTCGCTACCAAAATGGGCCTGTTGGCACCGGGCACTTCGTATGCAACGCAAATTTCCTGGTGGCCGATGATTTCCATAATGGGAACATTTTCAGCAGGTAAATCCAGTTTTATTAATACGTTTCTGGATATTGATTTGCAGCGCACGGGTAATCAGGCGGTTGATGATAAATTTACTGCAATTACCTTTAGCCCCGATGCGGAGGTTCACACGCTACCGGGTCTGGCGCTGGATGGTGATCCGCGTTTTCCTTTTTATCAGATTAGTGAAGAAATCGAGCACGTAAGTGCCGGTGAAGGCTCGAAGATTGATAGTTACCTGCAAATGAAGGTAGTGCCTAGTGAAAAGGTTCGCGGGAAAATTCTTATTGATTCCCCCGGGTTTGATGCGGATGAGCAGCGCAAAGCGACACTGAAAATCGCTGATCATATTATTGAACTATCAGATTTGGTTTTGGTGTTTTTTGATGCCAGACACCCGGAACCTGGTGCTATGCAGGACACGTTAGAGCATTTGGTGAAAGGCGCTCAGCGTAGAAACGACAGCAGTAAATTCCTGTTTATTCTTAATCAGATTGATACTTCCGCCCGTGAAGATAATCTGGAAGATATTGTCTCGTCCTGGCAGAAATCACTGGTTCAGAGTGGTTTGTCGACCGGGAGTTTTTATGTATTGTTTAATGAAAAACTGGCGGTTCCGGTTGAGAATGAAGCAGTCTGGTCGCGTTATTTGTCAAAACGGGCGGCTGACTATGCTGAAATCGAGGCACGCATTGCCGGTGTGAATACCGAGCGGGTTTACCGTGTTGTTGGTGCTATGGAATCGTTGTCTAATGATATTGAGCAGCAGGCCGTACCCATGTTGCAAAGTGCTTTAGGGCGCTGGCGCAAAGATACGTTAATCTGGGACGGTATTGTATTAAGTGCGATTGTTGTTCTGTTGGGTATGTTGAGCGTATGGCTGGACTGGTGGGATGGATTGACATTCAATGCACCCTGGCTGGAAACGCTGACAGCAAGCCCGCTGACTATGGGTATTGCTGCTGCGGCGGTGATTCTGGTGCTATTGATGTTGCATTACTTTATTCGTGGCAAAGTAGCCAAATACATTGGCTCCGGGTTAAGTAGTAGTGAGTCATACGGCAACCCCGCTGCGGCATTCCAAAAAAGTACACGTGGTTTGCGCAGTGTATTCCAAAGTAACCCTGCTGGTTGGGGGCGTGGTGCACGTAAGCGGCTTGAGGCGATTCGCGATGCGACAGATCACCTTGTGCAGAGTTTGAATAATCGTTTTTCTGATCCTTCCGGACTTGAGACTGAAGCCGGATCCAAATAATGACAAGAGAATGAACGAACGAAATTTTTATTTAATGCCAGCATATGTGCTGGCATTTTTGTGCCTGCTGATTTTAAGCGGCTGTAGCGAACCTGAGTCTGAAGCCATCAAGCTACGGGGTAAGACAATGGGGACTACCTGGAGTGCGGTGATAATTCCGCCCAAGGAAGGCGAAGTAGTGCTCCCTGATGATGCTGCTTTGACGGCGGAGCTGGATAATGTACTGAAAATTGTGAATGACCAGATGTCTACATGGCAGAAAGATTCGGAATTATCCACTTTCAATCGTTATAAAAAAGCTGATTGGTTCCCTGTCTCCAGGCAGTTAGCAGAAGTCACACAGGCTGCGTTGAGCGTTAGTGATTTCAGCGAGGGGGTTTACGACGTGACGGTCGGGCCGCTGGTTAATTTATGGGGGTTTGGTGCCAGTAAGAAAGCTGCTCCTCCTGTTGTGCCGGATCAGTCCGCTATCGATGAGACATTATTAAATGTCGGGCATACAAAACTAGCGGTACGCCTTGATCCTCCTGCACTACAAAAGCAGCTTGGGGGCATTTATGTTGATCTGTCATCTATTGCTAAAGGTTATGGTGTTGATCAGTTGGCAGCTCATCTGAACCAGTTCGGTGTGACTGATTATATGGTAGAGATTGGTGGTGAAATTCATGTTAAAGGGCGTAGTCCACGTGGTGATAACTGGCGGATTGCGGTGGAAAAACCAGTTGGTTTGGAGCGTACTGTACAGCAGGGCTTGAACCTTAAAACTGGTGGGTTGGCCACTTCAGGGGATTATCGTAACTTCTTCAGTGCGGATGGTAAGCGTTACTCTCACACGTTGAACCCGTCTACAGGTTATCCGGTGAAACATAGCCTTGCCTCCGTTTCTGTGATGGCGGAAAACACCATGCTAGCGGATGCTTATGCGACGATGCTGATGGCGAAGGGAGAAGTGAAGGGAAAAGCTTTTGCGCTGGAAAAAGGACTGGATGCTTATTTTATCTGGCGCACTGATGATGGTTTTGAAACCTTTGTTACGGATGGTTTTAAGCAGGCGTTGGTGCAATGAGTCAATTGATCTTGTTTAACAAGCCATTTGATGTGTTGTGTCAGTTTACCGATGGGGACGGGCGCAAAACACTGGCTGATTATATTTCTGTGCCGGGTGTTTATGCTGCGGGGCGTTTGGATAGAGATAGCGAGGGTTTGCTGTTACTGACTGATGATGGTCGTTTGCAGCATAAAATTGCGAACCCGAAACATAAAATGAGTAAAACTTATTGGGTTCAGGTTGAGGGTGTGCCGGCCGATAAAGATTTGCAGGCGCTGCGGGAGGGTGTGATGTTGAAAGACGGTATGACACGTCCGGCAAAAGCCCGCTTAATAGAAGAGCCAGTCGCGCTGTGGGAGCGCACACCGCCTATCCGGGTGAGGAAGAGTATCCCGGACAGCTGGATTGAATTGACGATTAAAGAAGGTAAAAACCGACAGGTAAGACGCATGACGGCGGCTATTGGGTTTCCGACGTTGCGTTTGATCCGGTATCGGGTAGGAAGTTGGACGTTGGATGGTTTGGGTTTGGGAGAGTTCCAGACTTGCTCTGTTTCCTAGGCTGGGGTTTAATGCTCTACTCTTTTTGCCGGTTGAGTGACCCATGCTAGTTTTTTCCAATCTGTCTTTACGCCGTGGCACGAAAGCTTTACTTGAAGCTGCTTCTTTCAGCATCCATCCAGGGCAGAAAGTAGGTTTGACAGGTGCAAACGGAGTGGGTAAATCCAGTTTGTTTTCCCTTATCCGGGGTGAGTTGTCGCCGGATGTGGGGGACTTCAGTATGCCACCGGCCTGGGTGGTGGCTCACGTTAAACAGGAAACGCCCTCCAGTGAGCAAAGCGCTTTGTCTTATGCGTTGGAAGGCGACCCTGAATATGTCAGCTTGCAGGAACAACTGATGGATGCGGAAGGTGCGCATTTAGGTGAGTTGCATGCGCGTCTGGATGCGATCGATGGTTATACTGCAGAAAGCCGTGCAGCCGTTTTATTGCATGGTCTTGGTTTTAAGGGTGATGAAATTGACCGCCCGGTGAGTAGTTTTTCCGGTGGTTGGCGGATGCGGTTGAATCTGGCACAGGCGCTGATGTGTCGTTCGGATTTATTGTTGCTGGATGAGCCGACTAACCACCTTGATCTGGATGCAGTTATTTGGTTGCAGGATTGGCTGAAAGGTTATCGCGGTACTTTGTTACTGATTTCGCATGACCGGGAATTTCTGGATGACATTTGTACTCATATCGCGCATATCGAAATGGGTAAGCTGACGTTGTATACCGGTAATTATTCCACGTTTGAAATTACGCGTGCGGAACGCTTGTCACAGCAGCAATCGGCCTATCAGAAGCAGCAAACCGAAATTGCACATATTCAGAAATATGTTGATCGTTTTCGTGCACAGGCAACCAAAGCGCGGCAGGCACAGAGTCGCCTTAAGGCGTTGGAGCGCATGGAAACCATCGCACCTGCGCACGTTGATTCACAATTTAATTTTAGTTTTCTCAAGCCGGATAAGCTTCCTGATCGCTTATTAAATATGGAAGCTGTCAGTGTCGGTTATGGTGATACTACGATTATTGCCGGTGTGCGTTTACAGATTCTGCCAGGAGAGCGCATTGGGTTAATCGGGCCGAATGGGGCTGGCAAGTCAACACTGATAAAATTTCTGGCAGGTGAGTTGCCATCGCAAAGTGGTGAATGTTGGCAGGCACAAGAAATTAAAGTGGGTTACTTCGCCCAGCACCAAATGGAACAGCTGGATCCGGAAGAAACCGCTTTGCAGCACTTGCGGGATCTTGATAAAAAAGCCCGTGAACAAGAGTTGCGTAATTACCTGGGTGGATTTGGTTTTCGGGGGGCGAGGGTTGATGAGGCTATCGCACCGTTCTCGGGTGGAGAAAAGGCACGTTTAGCATTGGCTTTGCTGATCTATCAAAAACCTAATTTATTGCTTTTGGATGAGCCGACAAATCACCTTGATCTTGAAATGCGTTTGGCACTGAGCATGGCTTTGCAGGCATTCGAGGGGGCGATGATTATTGTTTCGCATGATCGCCACATGCTAAAAATGGTGACGGATACGCTGTTACTGGTTGATAGTGGCAGGGCTGATGAATTCGAAGGTGATCTTGATGACTATGCGGTTTGGCTAAAAAATCGTTTTAAGAAGACCATTGGGGTTGTGGAGCAATCAGGTTCGTCCGCTGCTAATCCGGTTGATATGGCAGCCAACAAAAAAGAACAGCGCCGTGATGCTGCTGAAAAGCGTAAGCAATTACAGCCACTTAAGAAGAAAGTGGATCAGTTAGAAAAGAAAATGGACAAACTCAATCAGCGGAAAGATCAACTGGAAGCAGAATTGGCTGACCCGGATATTTATACGCCTGAAAATAAAGAAAAATTAAAAAAACATTTATTGGAGCAGGGTGAATTGGGCGGTCAGCTTGAAACCATAGAGGCTGACTGGATGGAAGCCGGTGAGGAATATGAGCGGTTGCTCGGGGAATAGTTTATACAACTAGCTCCAGGTTGCTTCGGTGTCATTGAAATGCCGCGTCGATGAAGTCCTTTCTGTAAGTATTCAATCCCTCAGGAATAATGGCGAAATCAGCTTCATTGAACAAACCGTTGAGTTTTGTTTGTTCGTGAGTAATGTTCTCAGTGCGAAAACCAGTTACCAGTCGGTTTGCCCAAGGCATTAAGCCCGGCAAGGTCACGTAATTAGCACCGGGCGGCCCGTCTCTTCCGGGCAGACTGCGTTTCTCTCCCAAGCGACCTTTGAAGGTATAAAAGGCATCATTCGGTGGGAGAAATTTTAGCGCGTAGGTCTGCTCCTGTTCACCTTGGGTCACATCAAAACCCGCCATGAGCGGTTTGTTTTCACCTGTTTCGATAAATTCAACATTGTCTGCGGTGATGAAAGATACACCAGGGTGCCGGGCCAGCCCCTGCTTATGTGGATACAGTTCATTAGATTGCAGCGCGACATCGACAGCTAAACGCTGATCAGCGGGCAGGGGAAGATGATTTCTGACTGTTTGATTAAACAGATAAGTTGTTTGGTAATTGTGTTGCTGCAACATAGCCGCCAGAGGAGCGTTGTTATGTAACACAATACTGAGGCCTACATAATGATCCAGCTGATGCCAGTCAGTATGAAGCCCTGTTGTTTCCAATAATGTGTTTTGCCAGCCGGACAGGCCTTTGATGATGCCGCTATTTGCAAACACCAGGTTATAAGTCAGAAAAGTCAGTGGGTAGCTGTGTTGTCCATGAGTTAGTGTGTCGTAGTTAACCCGTCCATATACAACCGGTGTGCTGGTCTGTGATGTTGGTGGAATATGACGAAATTCGGCCTCAGGGTCATTCCGGTATTGATTGAGTAATTGCTGGTCTGGTGTTGAGCTGATCAGCTCGCCCTGTGTGTAAAGTTCCCCATGAGCAATGTAATCTGCATAGAAGTCGATAAAGCGGGTTTGGTTTTTCGCAAGATAGATCCGGGGGCGGTAGTCTTGTAGTAACTGCTGCTCTTCCTGATTGGGTAGTTGCTGAGCGGGCGGGTTAGCCGCAAAGTATTGTTTGAATCCGGGCATATTACTGAAATTGGATTCACTACTACTGCAGGCACTGATGAAGATGCAACAGGTGAGGCTTAGCAGAAGGTGTCTCTGGGAAGTGGGTATTTTCTTTATCAAATCTGTAGCCACTGTTGATATTGTTGGTCTGATAATGCCATGAGATCGCACAGTTCACGGAGTTTTTTTTCATTTTTAGGGCGGCGGCTTAAATCTTCCGGCAAATCATTGACCTCGCAATCGATGCCGGTGAGTTGTCGTGATAGCAATACCAACTTCTGATGTTCCTTGACCAGGCTTTCCAGGCGTTTTGCGCCACGTACCTGCATTTTTGCTATTAAGTCGGCATTCTCATGGAGGTTATCTATATCACCAAAACGTTTGAGTAGCTTGGCTGCTGTGGCCATGCCAACACCGGGTATGCCGGGAATGTTATCTACTTTGTCGCCTGCGATGGCTAATTGATCTGCCAGTTGTTGTGGCCAGACGCCAAATTCACTTTTTATGCCACCATCGTTTAAAGGTTTACGTCGCCCGTAATCCCACCACAGATCATCATTTTTTACCAGTTGTGCGAGGTCTTTGTCGCCGCTGAGTATGACAATTTGATTGTCTTTGGTGCGTTGTTGTTCAGTCCATGTGCCAATGAGGTCATCGGCTTCATGGTGATGGCTGGCAGACTGTACGATCCCCAGCGCGTCGATAAAGTCACGGCATATCTGGAATTGGTATTTCAGCTCAGAGGGAGCAGGGGTGCGGTTAGCCTTGTATGCGGGATAAATAGCCTTGCGCTTTGATGTTTCCAGACTAACATCGAAGGCAAAAGCCAGTTTTTCGGGCTGTTGTTCATAGAGAAAGGCATACAGAAAACGCAGAAAGCCCTGAACAGCATTAATCGGGTGGTGTTTTCTATCGTATGGCATGGAATTTTTTATAAACCATGCACGGAAAACATAGATACTGGAATCAACCAGCCAAACTCGCTCTCCTGAATGACGGGAGAGTAATGGTTGTGACATAAAATGCGCCTTATAAAAAAAGGAAAACCGCTGAGAGACTCAACGGTATCCGTAATGTAGAATATCTTTTACCTTAAGGCCAATGGCTTGGGAGCATCCAATGTTAGTATCCGGCAAATTATTTTTAATATTCTGGCAAAAGATCTTGGGCTTTTCTACTTTTATTTCAGTACTAAAGATTACTGATGAACGCATGAAAATCGGGTTTTGTTAATCACGTGTTCAGTTATGTTATAGTCGTTCGCAGGGTTTTTGCCGAAGTAATTTAGCTTTTTACAGTGAATTCGCTGACCAGCGGTTGATTTTAATTTTCCTTGTATGAAATGTGTTCATTTTGGTCAGAAGTGTTATTTATTTGTGTCAAAAAGCTAAAATTATCAGGTGAGCGGTGCATCAGTTTTTTAATTATGAAATAATCCGTACTTAAGGTATTAAGGGAAATTAAGGGCATGGGCGTTTATAAGGGAGTAGTTTCTTTACTGGGCATAGTTTTGGTGAGTGGTTTGGGTGCTTGTGGTGGCGATCAGGTTGACCCGGCAACCGATGCAGGGCAGGAAGCTCCGTTATTTACGCTTTCTGCTGATGGTGTCGGGCCGTTGAATGCAGGTACGCCTTTCAATCTGGTTAAGATTGGCAGTGCTTTTCAGGATTACAATGTTGCTCAGGAAACACATATTAAAGAAAGCGGTCAATACCTCGTTATTACTGTTAAGCAACATGTCCGTGACTTGTTGAGTATTAATTCTGATTATAAGCAGGAAACTATTTTCTCAATCATTGTGCATGATAATTTGGTGGGTAATGAGTTGGGTCATAAACTAGGTGATAAATTTAATGAAATTTATTCCTATGGTAAGACAGAAGAGTGTGCGCCGGGGTTGGAAGAATGGTCCGGCAAAGTGATGTGTTACGCCCCGAAAACCACCAATATCCTTTATCTGTTTGAAAATGATACTTATCAAGGGGCTGATGGTGTAGTGCCAGCTCCCGACGAGATGATTGATTGGCAGCTTGCCTCAATTGTCTGGAAGCCGCCTGGCAAATAAATTTTTATTTAGAACGCATTAGAGAGAAATGACTTATTTCAGTTATTAATGCTGATTATCTCACGCTGAAATAACGCATTTTCAATAATTTCCGGCGCTTGCTGATAGTTTTCTGCGGCAAGGCGGCCAGAAAATACAGCGTCAACAATCAGCCCCGGCACCAGTGCATCACCCATTAA
This sequence comes from Caprella mutica, assembly GCA_947561585.1. Taxonomy (NCBI): domain Eukaryota; kingdom Metazoa; phylum Arthropoda; class Malacostraca; order Amphipoda; family Caprellidae; genus Caprella; species Caprella mutica. Next base: position 67,478 of record CANNZV010001505.1, read on the forward strand.
TTCAACGGTGCATTTAATGTGTTCAGGTGCTTCTGCATCTCCGGTGGGTTGTGATGCCGCTATCAACTGCTGGTAAAGCCCGTCTTCCGGTATGCGTTCAGTCACCAGAATGACTGTCTGACAAGGTATTGCTGTTGTTGCGCCCGTAAATACACAGTCAACATCCAACCCCGCTGAGCCAGCCTTGCTGAGCACATGATTGGCAACGATGGTGACACCCTGTTCAAGTAATAATTTCTGTATCCGGTGTTGTTCCAATGTGTTATCAGTCCAGGGTGAAACGACGCTGGCGGGAGTCACCAGAGTGACCTTGTGGCCTTCTGTGCTCAACTGATCAGCGATGACACCTGCGATATAAGCCTGATCATCATCATAAATAACTACTTCGTTATCCGGTATGGCCTGTCCGGACATAATATCATCGGGTGTGAGCGCCTTAAGTTTGGCTAGTCCATCCACGGGTTTGCGATTGCTGCGGCCAACACCATCACGTCGCCACTGTGAACCGGTAGCGATAAACACCGCATCAGGTGCCAACTCCTTCACCAGTTCAATATCGACCGGGCTATCCACATAAATATCAACATTAGGCATTTTCTGCAAAGCGAAGGCGCGGTAATCATGCACCCTTTTCCAGGCGGATAAACCCTTCAAGCCAGACTCAGCTACGACCCGCCCTCCTAATACAGAAGATGCTTCGCTGATAGTCACCTGATAACCGCGTTTGGCTAATTGCAAACCACATTCTAAACCGGCTGGCCCAGCACCGACTACCAAGACATGCGCATCAGATTTTTTGGGGCGTATTTTTTCAGGGTGCCAGCCGCGTCGCCATTCTTCACCCATCGCCGGATTTTGTGTGCATCGAATCGGTACGCACATATTGTCGCTGGCCACACATATATTGCAGCCGATGCACTCACGTATTTCATCAACCCGGCCTTGTTCAATCTTGTTTGGCAGGAAAGGGTCAGCAATAGAAGGGCGGGCCGCGCCAATTAAATCCACCACACCCTGTTTGACCATCGATAACATCGTGTCCGGTGAGGTAATGCGTCCGACGGCCACCACCGGTTTATTGGTCACGGTCTTTACAAACTGTGTATAAGGCAGTTGATAAGCTTCATTGGGAGCGAAACGACTGGTTTGAGAGTCATTAGCCCAATCCGATACATTTACATCCCATAAGTCCGGAATTTCAGCCAGCATTTCAACCACCGCACGACCTTCTTCGTGTGCCTGCATACCGTCTTTGCCACGTAATTCATCCACTGCAAAACGGAAGGCTACGGCACAAGTATCACCCACCGCATCCTTGGTTTCTTCCAATAGTTCACGGGTCAAGCGGATACGGTTTTCCAGATGGCCGCCATATTCGTCAGTCCGTGTATTAGTTTCGGGCAGCATAAACTGTTGTGTCAGCGTCATTCGGTGCCCGGCGTATACATAAATGATGTCGAATCCTGCTTGTTTCGCCCGCAATGCAGCGCCACGATGCCAGCGGCGGAATTCACGAATATCTGCTTTCGTCATACCTCGCGCCTGTCTCGGCTGAGTCATGTCGATGGCCATATTGTTGGGGGCTAAGGTCGGAATATGTGAGTACAGGTTGGCAGCGTGCCGGCCATTATGTACTAGCTCAACAGCTGCCAAAGCACCGTGCTCATGCACCGCATCGGTCATCAGGCGTAAAGCCGGAATATCCCGCTCATCCCAGATGCGTTGTTCCCGGTAAGGTGATAAATCAGAACTGGGATGGATTTCAGTTTCTTCCGTACTGACTACTGCCCAGCCACCTTCTGCTTTGATGCCTCGCATAGCCGCGTGTGCTTGTGGGTGCAGATGCCCCATGCCACAACAATGCGGAACCTGGTAGAAACGGTTCTTTGCGGTGACAGGGCCAATGGCGAGTGGTTCGAATAAAGGTTGATAGGGGTTGGCTGGCATATTTTTCCTTCATGAATATCAATTAAGCATCAATCGGTTTTAGGCTGTTATTCTCTTTTTAATGATGAATATTTACCATTTAAAAATAAGAAGAATATCATGCGTCTGGAGTCATTGACCTTTTTCAGGTTTATTGCGGCCATTATTGTGGTCAGTTTTCATTTTGGCAGAGATACCAGTCTGCCTATATGGCTAGGTACTATTGCCATCTCCGGCGCACAAATGGTGACGTTCTTCTTTGTGCTTTCCGGTTTTGTGATGATGGTTGCGTATTATCACCGCGAGAGCGTATCGGTCGTCGATTACTATGTCAGCCGGTTTGCACGCCTGGTTCCGGTGTATCTGTTGGCTCTGTCGCCTTTTTTCTTTACCGATTCCGATCCCTTGGGTCTTTTCTTGTCAGTGACACTGACTCAGGCTTGGTTTTCGCCGTATCCTTTGCTGCCCAATATTCCGGGCTGGTCATTGTCAGTGGAGATGTTTTTCTATCTGTTATTTCCATGGTTACTCTTATTGATCCAGCGATACCGGGTCGGTGGCTGGTCTATAATGTTGGCAGCGTTGACTGTATATGGTTTTACACAGGCTGCCTTATCGCGTTTGATTCAGCCGGGCATTTATCAGGGTGATCCATCGTTCGTTCATGATCTGATCTTCTTTTTTCCACCGTCTCACTTATGCAGCTTTCTGGTGGGCATAGCGGCAGGCAAATTGTTTTTAGAGTACAGGCGGTTTTTTGATAACAAAGGCAAAGTACAGTTGTGTTTGTTTGGGGTTACCTTACTCATGGTTTATATGGCGCTCAATCGCCAGCCCGACATCAGGGCACTCTTCACTTTCCCTGTGGTATTAGGGGCGAGTTTCTTTGCGCCTTTGTTTGCATTGCTGATATTGGGCATAACGTGTTCCCGTAATGGCATAACTCGTTTACTTGCCACTCCGGTTTTCGTACTTTTGGGTGAAATCAGTTACAGCATGTATATTTTACAATTCCCTGTTCACCACGTATGCAAAATATTGTTGGGAAGTCGTTTGGATGCGCAGAGTGATTTGTTTTTTGGGGTTTATCTGCTGGTACTGACGGGTGTTGGAGCGGTAGTTTATCGCTATTTTGAAATGCCTTGTAAGCGGTTAATTCTTGCTGCATATCGTCGGTTTGCCCAAAGCAGGAACCACCGACTTAGTTATGCGAATATTTAGGGGATAAGTTTTTGATGTGCTTACTGTAGAAGCCGAAGACTTCTATGTTTGGGGAGAAGCCTTTTCATGTGCGTTACTCAGCTTGTATTGTGTGCGAGGTGGCTAATAGCTGTTTTCTTGTGCCGGTCAGAAATGAACGTCCCGGATTGAGGAGGACGCGGTGTTTCATGGCATGTCGGCCTAATAACATGCGAAAGCGCATGCTACGCCGCTCGGTGAGTGTGAGTTCAACTAACCAAGTGCGGTCACCCATTATGATGGGTGTTTCAATCACGTAACGCATTTCGGCCTGGCCGCTGGAACTGGTGACCGAGCGAATGTCTTTCAAGCGTGTTGTGCAGGCAATCTGTGGTGTGTCTTTGCCCTGAAACGGGTGGGTTTCAAAACGTACCCAATCTTGTTTGTCAGCCTGGAAGCGCTCGATATTGAAGGCGTGCAGAGCCGATGTGCGTGCGCCGCTGTCGACTTTTGCTTTTACTGCATTGAGACCCAGTTCCGGGAAGGCGACCCATTCGCGCCAACCGATGGTGACAAGGCCGTCATCTCCGTGTTTGTGGTCATGAGGTTTTTTTAATTGGTTCATTTCGTGTTCTGTCTTCATGTTGCATATTCGCCCGCTGAGCTTATTTTGTGCGCGAAATTGTGCAAAAAATAAGAAGTTTAACGAAGAATTGATAAATATTAAAATAGTCCGTGACTTTTTTACTACATATAGCGTCTCATCCGCATCCAGTTTTTAATTTTACTATTTCAATAAGCTTTGAGTATAACTAGGAGTTATTCCGAATGAAAAAAAATATCATTGCACTGTCTGTATTCAGTGCCTTATCGACTTTTTCTGTAGCGCAGGCAGCAGAAGTAACATTGTTTGACTATGATGAGGCGACCAGTGCTTATGAAGAGGCTTACTTCACTGGTGGTTTGAGTGTAAGCAATGGTCGTAAAGATGATCAGACAGCATACGACTTCAATGTCGGTGCTGATTATGACCGTGTATTCAGTTCTCCAAGCCGTGATGTGACCACTAAGGCTAATCTTGATGGACGTATTAGTCGTTCGGGTGCAGCGGGTGCTGGCAGTCAAGATAACTATGTCGCCGCTATCAGTGGAACTATCGATAACTATTTTACGCCGGGTAGCAATGGTGCTTTCTGGTTCGGTAGCGCTTCTGTGCGTGCCAATGATGCGTTTGATGATCTGGAAACCACCGCTAGCGCAGGTTTAGGTTACGGGCGTGTTGTTAACGTGACTCCGATGGCTAAGGCAATCCGTGTTGTTGAGGCGTTGGTGCAGTTAGGTGTTCTGAAAAACAAGCCAGCAAGGTCTGTTTATCAGCAAATGGCTAATATTATTGATCGTGAAAGTGAATACCGCAGCCGTTATGGTTTTAATGAAGACTATGAGCTGAAGTGGATTACGGACATTCTGGCTACTTTACAGCAAAACATCAGCACAGCCGGTACGTTGAAAGCACGTGATGTGTTGATTGATGAGCGTATTTCTCAGCGTCGTTATGGCTGGAAAGTGCGTGCTGGACTGGGTTATGTAGGTACTAACTTTGATGGCCTGACAGACAAGCCATTATTAACTGCCGGTGCAGAATATCACCAGCCATTGAGTAACCAAACTCAATTTTCTACTGAAGCGACGGTTAATGCTATTATTAATGATGGTGATAACGGCTACAACTTCAACAATGCAATGTCTTTGACGCATGAAGTTGATGATCGCCTGGATTGGGAAAATAGCTGGAATTTAGGCTATACGAAAAACACTGATAGCGGTGATGATGTTGTCACTAATTCGTTGGCTTCTTCGTTGATCTATGAAGTAAACAATACACTGGATCTGACGACTACGTTAGCTGTTCAGAATATTAGTGGCAGTGGCAGAACCATCACTGAAACCGAGAATGGCAACACGATCAGTTACGCGGAAGATGGCACAGATACGTCATTAGTAGTGGGTTTACGTTACCGCTTTAAGTAATTCGTTAAAGTTGATAAAACAAACAAGGGAAGCCATCGTGCTTCCCTTGTTTGTTTGGGGCCGGAATAGTTGTGGTAATTCAGATACAGTCACTATTTCGGTGTTACAATTATGCTTTGAATAAACTGGCTGGTGATAAGTGTGGTTTCGAGGTATAGACCTTCCTCAGTCATTGCATGTGGCGAGTGTGGGAAACTTCATCAATACCAGGCAGTTTTGGTGGGGCATGAGGCTGCGTGTTTACGGTGCGGTGGTATTATGTATCGGAACCGTTCCTTTATGTTGGACAGTGTATTAGCCTTAACGTTGGCGGGTATCATCCTGTTTGTGTTGACTAATTTTTTCCCTTTACTGGGTCTTAAAGCACAAGGAATGGCGCAGGAGCTTACACTTTGGAAAGCGACTATCACCTTCTGGCAACAGGGCTTTCAAGTGTTGTCTGTCCTTTTGTTATTGAATCTTATCGTTTTCCCTCTCTTTGAATTGTTCACTCTGCTCTGGGTGATGTTGACCATTCGTTTTAATTTATCAACACACTTAGCCCGGCATTTATACCGCTGGATGCAGCAGCTCAAGCCCTGGGGTATGTTGGAAGTATTCATGTTGGGCGTTCTGGTGGCGGTGGTGAAGCTGGGGGATTTAGCGGTGTTGGTGCTCGGGCCTGCCTTTTGGTCATTTTCTGCTTTGATTGTGTGCATGGCGGCGGCTACGGCTATATTGGATCCATTTGTTGTCTGGAATAGCCTGAAGCCGGATGATGAAGATGAATAGTGCGATAACTGTTACAGCTGATGATTTTCATCATTGCCGTGTTTGTGGTTGCCTTAGCCGTAAGCCGGATACGCAGAATAAGCCGGGGAAATATGACGTTTTGTATTGCCCTCGTTGCGGGGTAAAGTTAAAAACAGGTATTAATAATAGTATTGAAGTGACCTGGGCTTTGTTGATTGCGGCAGCGATTATGTATATTCCGGCAAACCTTATGCCAGTGATGAGTGTCTACATGTTGGGTAGCGGGCAGCCTGATACAATTATTAGTGGGGCATTGCATTTGGTGGCGGCGGGTCAATGGCCGCTGGCCCTGTTGATTTTTGTGGCCAGCATAGTGGTTCCGTTACTTAAATTATTCTCACTGGGGTTTTTGTTGATTAGCATTCAGAGAAAATCGTCCTGGCGACAGCGCGACCGGGTTTTATTGTACCGTGCGACAGAATACATAGGACGCTGGTCGATGGTGGATGTGTTTGTGATTGCGATTTTGGCCGGGCTGGTACAATTCGGTAATTTGGTGAGGGTGGAAACTAATCTGGGTACGTTGTCATTCGCAGCCGTGGTGGTATTAACGATGATTGCTGCACACACGCTGGATGAGCACCTGATTTGGGATGTTGAAGAGAAAAAGAATAATGAGTGATGACTACAGATAATAATTCAGAGGTTGATGACGCAATGACTACGGCAACCACTGTTGAGCCGGAGCAGATAAACGAGCTGCCGGAAGTTGTAGTGCGCCGTCATCGTTTGCCATCACCTGTGTGGTTGATTCCGTTAGCTGCATTGCTGGTTGGGGCCTGGTTGTTGTTCCAGTACTGGCAGCAGCGTGGTGAGGTGATTACGGTGTACTTCCCCAGTGCAGAGGGTATTGTCGCCGGAAGCACTGAAGTTCGTTATAAGGCGGTAACGGTTGGCAAGGTCAAGCAAGTAACCCTGGATGATGATCTTAATCCTTTGGTGACGCTGTCGTTGAGTCAGTCGATCAGCCAAAAACTGGACTGCAGTGCGCAATTCTGGGTGGTTAAACCCCGTGTTCGTGGTGCTCAGGTGTCTGGTTTGGGGACTTTGTTCTCTGGTACTTATGTCGGCATGATTCCGGAGCGTCCGGAAAACCAGTTGGACAATGATGATTCGATGTTTTGTTATGAGGGTTTGGAAGGTGCGCCAGTGACAAGGCCCGGCCGGCCAGGTCGTGAATTTACGCTGCTGACTGATACCCTGGGGTCGTTGGATGTCGGTTCACCGTTGTTTTATAAGCAGCTGGAAGTTGGTGAGGTGATTCGTTACAAATTGTCCGAAGAATCAGGGCAGATTGAGTTGGGTATTTTTGTTGATCAGCCTTACTACCAGTTTGTTAATAACAATACGCGGTTTTGGAATGCCAGTGGTGCTGAGTTCAAAGTGAATTCAGTGGGTGCTGAGTTTCGCATGGAGTCATTAACTTCGTTGATTATTGGCGGAGTTGCTTTCGACTCACCGCGTGAAGAGGGCGATAATCTGGTCGCTAGTGAAGAGTTTAGTTCATTTAAGTTGCATGCTGATTTTGCTAAAAGTCGTGAAAAGCATTTTGACAATCGCTTGTATTACACGGTGTATTTTAACGGTTCTCTCCGTGGTTTGGCGGAAGGTGCACCCGTTGAGTTCCAGGGCATACCTGTGGGCAGGGTAGAAAAGATTAAAATGCACCTTGATCCGGATAGTTTGGATATACGTATTCCGGTATTGATTGCTATTGAGCCACAACGGTTCTCAGAAGATATTGTCGCACCGGGTGGTGCTGAATTTATGGAACGTATGGTGGGTAAAGGCATGCGCGCTACTTTGCAGAGCGGCAATCTGTTGACGGGACAAAAGTATGTTGCTTTAGGTATTGAGAAAAAGGCTGAACCTTCTAAAATTGAGCGTGGTCAGTTTCATGCTGTTTTCCCCAGCAGTTCTACGCAGGTTGAAGAGTTATCAGCGTTGGCGTTGGGGGTTGCTGAAGATGTAAAAGTCACATTGGCGAGTATCAGTGATTTTATGCAAAGCCGTAAGCTGGATGACACTGTGGATAGCATGAATCAGGTGCTGGGTGAAACCGAGACGACGGTGGTGGCCGCCCGTCAGGCGATGGAGGATATCAGTCGGTTGTTAGCCAAGTTGGAATCGGATACGTTGCCTACACTAACTGATGATGCCTCTAGAGTATTACGTCAACTGGATCAGAAAACCCTGCCATCTATTAGTGGCAATATTGATAAAGTGAGCGGTGATGTGAGCCGGGTTATGCAGCGGGTCGATTCTCAGACCTTGCCGACACTGGCCAGAGGGATTAATCAGCTGGCGGAGGAAACCAGTCAGGTGATGCAGCGAGTGGATAAACAGACATTGCCCGCCGTTGCCCGGGTGATGAATAAGGTTGATCAGGAAACGTTGCCGGCTATACGCAGCACCAGTGGCACCATTAACAAAGCCGGTACGGACTTCTCCCGTAGTACGTTTGAGTTGAATAAAACGATGCAGCGCTTGCAGGGTACTTTGACGCACCTTGATCGTATGTTGGCACAAAACTCACCGACTCAGTATCAGGTGGCAGAAATGATGGAAGAAGTCACCAGAATGGCGCGATCAGTGCGTTTATTGACTGAGCAATTGGGGCGGCAGCCGGAGTCTGTTTTGCGGGGCAAGCGGGAGTTGAAATGATGAAGCAATTTAAGCAGATCAGTCCAATGCTATTGATCGTTGGGTTATTAACGTTGCTGCTGACAGCCTGTTCCGGAAGTACTGCAACGGTTTACCACACGTTATCGCCAGCAACAGTTCCGGTTAAAAACGTAAAGCTATCTAAACCAGTACCTTCCTTAGGTGTCGGGCCTGTGTACTTGCCCGGCTTGCTGGATCGTCAGGGTGTTGTGCTGCGTAAAGATGAATACTCGGTTGAGGTGTCTGAGTTGCATGAATGGGGCGGTGAACTGGAAGATGAGTTTATTGGTACATTAGCCCAGCATTTACAGATGCGGCTTGCGGATAGTCAGGTGCGGACTGTGCCTTGGGAGCTTGAACAGACACCGTTGTATCAGGTGGTTGTAACGGTGGCACAGTTTGATGGTATGCCAGCTGGGAAAGCCCGATTGCGGGGGCGTTGGCAATTACAGTTTGCGAAAACAGGGAAGGGTGCGGGTGCTGCTTTGTTTGATCTGGAACGTCAGGTCGAGGATGAGTCAGTTGGGGCCATTGTTCGTGCCCAGAGCCATTTGTTGAGCAAGTTGGCCGATCAGATTGTCGATGGCCTACGTTAAGGCAGATTAAGGTTTTCAGGGCTGCCAGGCTACTTTGTCATGCACCCCCAGTTCTTCCGGAGTCATATTTTCCAGCCGGGTCTGCGCCCGGTTGCGTGAGGCACGAATATGGTGGCGCATCAGTACCTCAGCCATTTCACCATCGCGGCGGGTAATTGCCTCAACAATCAGTTCATGTTCATTCCGGGCTTTAGGTGTGAAACCCGGGTTCAGGCGCAGGCGATAGAAGCGAACCAAATCATAGAGATCCTGGCATAACATCCGGGTCAGGCGCTGGTTCTTACTGCCTTGGATAACACAGAAGTGGAAATCCAGATCAGGGTCATGTTTCAGGCTGTTATTATCTGGTTGTCCCGGGGTGGTGTTTTGTTGGTGTTTCAGCAGTTCCTGTAGGTGTTGTAGTTCCTGTTCAGTCATATTTATTGCCGCCAGTCGTGCGGCCATGCCTTCCATAGCTTCGCGTATTTGGTAAATCTCCATTAACTGGTCGACGGAGAAATTGATGATTCGCGCACCAATATTCGGACGTCGGGTGACGAGGTTGCAATTTTCAAGTTTACCGATGGCTTCGCGTAAAGAGCCGCGACTAACACCGTAGGCAGAGGCTAGTTCGGGTTCGCTGATTTTTTTACCTGCGGGTAGCCCACCTTCAAGAATAGAGTACCGTAAATCCTGAAACAGGCGATCCGCAATGGTGATGGGACCTTGTGGTGATTCTTGTGATTGCCAGACCGAGCGAAGTGCCATTTATAATTCCTCAAAGCGAGAATAGTTCGTTGTGTTGACAATAATAGCCTTAAATCGTTGAACTTCAATGATTTTATGTTTAATTGTTGACAATTTTGAGATTGAGTTGTTTTAGGTGCTTAATTTTACACCTTTTGTTAGGATTGAGCAGTTACAAGGCAAGAAGGGGTAATACAATGTGGATACACCATTTTACATTTTATGTATACAATTTTTTATTGTTTATGTATTCTCTATCTTGTGTTTATCTGTCGTTCATCAACTAAAGAGGGAGCTACTATGTCCATAGGTACGCCCGAACAACTACGTGATCCGAATTACACCCCACCGATGCACAAAGCCATTCCGCTAGGTATACAGCATGTATTGGCTATGTTTGTCAGTAATGTTACCCCGGCGATTATTGTTGCTGGTGCGGCAGGTTTTGGGTTTGGTTCAAATTCACCTGACTTTCCTCAGATGTTATACCTGATTCAGATGGCAATGTTATTTGCGGGTATCGCCACCTTGATCCAAACCATTGGTATGGGGCCGGTAGGTGCCAGATTGCCGATCGTTCAAGGTACCAGTTTTGCTTTTCTTCCGGTCATGATTCCGTTGGTTGCGGGCCAGGGCATAGAAACAATGGGTGCCTTAATGGGGGGCGTTATTGCTGGCGGTATTTTCCAGATGTTTCTCGGCACATTCATTGGCAAAATCCGTTTTGCTTTACCACCATTGGTGACCGGTCTGATCGTATTAATGATTGGTCTGGCCTTGGTGAAAGTAGGTATTCAGTATGCAGCAGGGGGTGTGCCAGCTAAGGGTACAGAAGCCTTCGGTAGTTTATTAAACTGGAGTATTGCGCTGGTTGTTATTTTCACCACGCTGGGTGTGAAGTTCTTCATGAGAGGTATGTGGTCAGTCGCTGCTGTGTTAATTGGTCTGTTTGTCGGTTACATCGTTGCGCTGCTGTTTGGTTTGGTTAATTTTGGCAATATTGCTAAAGCAGGGTGGTTTGTTCAGCCCGAACCTTTTCGTTGGGGATTTGAGCTGACTACGGCTGCAGTGATCGGTTTCTGTTTTATGGCAGTTATCTCTGCGATCGAAACAGTCGGGGATGTGTCCGGTATCACTAAAGGTGGCGCTGGTCGCGAAGCTACAGATAAAGAAATTTCTGGTGCGACTTATGCTGATGGTTTGGGTTCCGCTATTGCTGGTATTTTTGGTGGTCTTCCTAATACTTCTTTCAGCCAGAACGTGGGCTTGGTTTCTATGACCGGTGTGATGAGTCGCCACGTGGTGACGATTGGTGCTCTGTTTTTGATTGTTTGTGGCCTGGTGCCAAAAGTAGGCGCTGCTATCTCAACGATTCCAATTATGGTGTTGGGCGGTGGTGTCATTATTATGTTTGGTATGGTGGCTGCTGCCGGTATTAATATGTTGTCTGATGTGAATTGGGATCGTCGCAATATGATGATTTTCGCCATCGCATTGGCTGTTGGTCTGGGTTTGCAGTTAGAGCCGGAAGCTTTACAGCATCTGCCCGGCACAGCGAAAATCCTGTTAACCAGTGGATTGTTACCGAGTGCAGCGATTGCGATTATACTTAATTTGGTGTTGCCGAAAGATCTGGATTGAGTCGGTTTATCACGTTATCTAAAAATGGGTTGGGGTAACTTTGGCCTTTTTGAGTACGCTCAAGAGGGCCTTTTTTATGGAATGGAGTGAATGATATGAACAGTGTTTTGTTAAAAAATGCTACGTTGGTGGCAACATTTGATGATCAGAATACGGAGATTCAGCAGGGTGGGGTGTATATCGAGGATCATATCATTCGCCAGGTAGGCGCTAGTGATACGTTGCCGGAAACGGCTGATCAGGTCTTTGATATGCAGGATCACCTTATACTTCCCGGTTTAATAAATACACATCATCACCTGTATCAGACGCTGACAAGAGTGGTGGCACAGGATGCTGATTTGTTCACTTGGTTGAAGACCTTGTACCCCATTTGGGGGCGGCTGACTGATGAAGGTGTTTATATCAGCACGTTGACCGGCTTGGCTGAGCTGATGTTGTCGGGTTGCACTACCAGCAGTGATCATCTTTATATTTACCCGAATGACTGCACATTGGATAGCCAGATTCGTGCCGCCGGTGATATTGGCATGCGTTTCCATGCTTCACGTGGTTCCATGTCGTTGGGGGAAAGTAAAGGCGGCTTGCCACCGGATAGTGTGGTTGAAAATGAAGCTGATATTCTGAAAGATTCGCAGCGCTTGATTGAGACTTATCATGATGCTGCGGATCATGCGATGTTGCGTTTGGTGTTGGCACCTTGTTCACCTTTTTCGGTGACGGCTGACCTGATGCGGGAAAGTGCCGTGTTAGCCCGGCAATATGATCGGGTGCGTCTGCACACTCATCTGGCTGAGACACTGGATGAAGAGCAGTTCTGTATAGAAAAGTTTGGCATGCGTCCGGTTGATTATGTTGAGTCGCTGGGCTGGACAGGTCACGATGTTTGGCATGCGCATTGTGTGCATATGAATGATGATGAGATCGGTTGTTTCGCGCATACCGGCACCGGTGTTGCGCATTGCCCGACCAGTAATATGCGTTTGGCCAGTGGGATTGCACCGATTCCTAAAATGACCAGGGCGGGCGTTAATGTGGGGCTGGGTGTGGATGGTTCGGCCTCGAATGACGGTAGTAATATGTTATCCGAAGCGCGGCAGGCTATGTTGATTCAGCGTATTGCACCGCATCATTATTCCGACACCATGCCTTTAGGCGGACGGGAAGGCTTTGCCGGGGATCCGGCTGCTATGTCGGCGCGGGAAGCTTTGCGATTGGCAACACGCGGTGGGGCGGCGACCTTGGGGCGTGATGATATTGGTTCGTTGGAGGTGGGCAAGTCGGCGGATGTGATTGCGGTGGATCTGAACCGGATTCAGTATGCGGGGGCGGGGCATGATCCGGTGGCTGCGGCGGTTTTCTGTCAGCCGTTTAATGTTGATTTGTCGATTATCCATGGTCGGGTAGTGGTGGAGCGTGGCCAGTTATTGACTATGGATATGGTTAAACCTTTGCAGCGGCATAGAGAAATTTCTAAGGCGATGATTAATGGTGGCTAATTGTTACGGTTTGATGCGTAAGCGATGATGGTGGATGAGTTCAGGTATGAACGTTATCAGGAAGTCATGGATATGATTAAAAATAAGAAGTTTGTCATCAGTTTATTTGCGGTGCTGTTGTTGGCCGCTTGTAGTAGTGCGCAGTTTGGTTATCGTTTTCTGGATAATCTCATGCGCTGGGAAATTAATAAGTATGTCAGTCTGGTCGGTCAGCAAAGTACTGATCTTGATAAGGCGCTGGATGTTTTTCATGCCTGGCATCGTAGCAGTCAACTACCTGTGTACAACGAGTTTCTTGATCAACAAAGCAAGGTGCTGGCCGCTCCGGCGATTAATAGTGCGCAGTTACAGCAGGCTTATAATCGTGCGATGGCTTTGTGGCAGGTGAGCGCCCGGCAGTTGTTACCTGGTCTGACCAAGGTAGTTAGTGGGTTGGATGAAGATCAGATTGCTCAGCTGAAAAAAAATATGGATAAGAAAAACCGTGAGTTTGAGGATGAATACCTTAAGCCTTCACGTGAAGAACGCCGGAAAGAACGTGAGGATAAGATGGTCGATCGCTTGAAAACGTGGATCGGTAAGCCGGATGATCAGCAGTTGGATCTGGTTAAACAGTGGGTAGCTGAGCTGAGTTTTGAGATGGCTCCGCGTGTGGAGCAGCGTAAGTTGATGCGCCAGCGTTTTGATGAGGCTCTGAAAATACGGAGTGAATCGGTGCAGCTGCAACGGCGTTTGGCGGGTCTCATTGTTAATCCGGAACAGAACTGGACAGCCACCTACCGTAAATACCTAAAGTTTAATCGCCAGAAAACGTATCAATTAATGGTTAAATTGCATGCTTCGTTGAGCCAGAAGCAGAAAGATAAGTTGGTGGGTAAACTAGCAAGTTATCAGCGGGATTTTGCTAATCTGAGTCGGTGATAAGAGCGGATTATAGGGTATTTAAAGGGAAGTGCCCTTCAGTAAGACAATGGTTAAGCGGGAGGTTCCCCCCATCCCGTTTTATATAAACGGGATGGGGGCGAGGAGGATTTAAAGCTTTGGACTTAACGGGTGGCCAGTAACTGTCTTTAGCCTAAAGAACCACCGTGAATGGCCTCCCTAATATGATCCTTCCTGGTTTCTCCGGCTGGGTCAGTCGCATTGGGGTTGATCCTGATGACTGGAGCTGCATCCGGAGCCACGTGGATTTCAACCGGGTCATGAATTTCTGAAGCAATAAAAACATTGTTCTGGATTTCATGCTTTTGAATCGGGGTGTTGCGTTTAATGATGTCGGCCAGTGTAGTCCGGTCTATTTCCTCAATCTTTTCATCATAGAACTGCTCTTCATACCAGAAACGATCGCCATGACGTAACCGTCTGAATTGCTCCAGCAGAATGGCCTGTAATGTTTCTCCTGTCAGGGAGTTGTTGATTTCTTTTTCAGCTAGTCCGCCTATCCATAGATCGATGTCATCAGGATGAGAATAAGTGTCCGATAGTCTGGTGCTAAAGTCTTCGCGCCAGATATAGTCGTAAAAACTATCAATACGTCTTAAGCCTAAAGATTCACGTACATCGTTATAGGACGGTAATTTATGATCCCGGCCTCGTTGAATATTCAATGCAGCAAGGTCAAAACCTTGTTGGTCACCCGGAGCCAGAATCAGGAAGTTACGTATGTCATCAACGATCATGGGGTCGAGTGCTTGCGCTGTCTGAGAGGCAAGTCCTCTGAGTAAGGGTTCGATGCCTGCCTCTTCCAGTTTAGCGGGCTGAAAGAAAGCTGATTTTAAAGGCACATGTTTTTGCGGAATTTCGTTACCATTTTTATCTAGGCGTAATAATACCGGGGGTAACATTGAATGCCCGAAACGGAAAGCGCTGACTGCAAATATATTGCTGATATTTGCCTGTATACTATCGTCATAACCGGGGTTTTGTTCGTCGGTATATTCCCAATATCCTGGCAATGTATCCCGGCCTAATAAAGCAGGTAGAAATTCGTTGTAGGTAATTGATTGTAATTCAGCAACAACGATACGCCTTGCTTCTTCATAAAGTTGGTTATCTTTCCAACTCGGGTATTCACAGGCAATGGCGTTGGCTATTCGATTATGTTCGCGCGCCCATAATGTATGCATAGCCGTCAGGCCGATATGTTCATTTACCCGCTCATCACCTGCTAAATAAAAGCCAGCGCTATCTTTGGGTAATAAACCTTCATTCAAAATCAATTTTCCACCTTGAAAGGTGCGCAGGCTTTTTGCGTTTGTTGTGTCCGAACCATATATATTTGATCCGTCAATGTAGCTGGTTAGCACATTGGGGTGATCGCGGTTTCTTCTTGCATCAAGTTCACTGCGACTAAAAGGCAGGTTATCTAAATGGGAGAAGTTGGGGTCGCCTTCCGGAATAGCGATATTAGCTGGCCGGCTCTGATCGGTTTTCACCAGTGTGATGTCGTGGTCCAGAAATTGACCCCATAGCCAGAAGAGGTCGCTCAGACCTTTGGCATTGCGGGTATTTTCGCCAACCTCCTGGCGTGAAATCGTATTGCTGATTTGGCGTGGGTTTGGTAATGAATTGTTATTAACATCCCGCGAATTATCAGTGCCTACTTTGCGCAGCAATTTTTGCCCTGCTGCCCCCCAGGAGCGTTTTTTCAGATTGTTCTTTCTGCCATTAATTTTCCGGTATTCAGCAGTTTTTTCATAGGGGAGGACAGCTTGCTCACTATGGCATTCGTCAGAGTGAGCAACTGCTTGCCCTGATAGAATAATGCTGCCAATGATTAAAGATAAAGAACTGTATTTTAAAGTGAAGCTGGCTTTTTTAAAGGACTTATTGTTCATTTAATTGAGTTTCCTGAAATATGTTCCATTACATGGCAGATGAATTATGAAAAATCAATTTAATGAATTTTTAAGTGTCATAAGATTTTCTTCATCATTTCACTAGTAATGATAAAATTTAATGCGGATTTTTGAGTCGTATAAAATATCTTTAGTGGTTTTATTGTTTATTTTTATTGGTCAATTAATTGATTTTCTTTAAGATATTTGCCTTTTTAATGTAATAGTGATTTTTATAAATTTTCTGATGAACTGTATAAGTGGTATTTAATTGCGGATAGAAGGTGGGTTTTGCAGGTGGGGAAAATAATGATTTTTTGAATTGAACCAACCCCTGACCCGGAAGGGGCCAGAAGCTGGCGTGTAGCGGTTTTACTGAACTGCCGGACGTGCAATGCGTGTCCATTGACCGGATGCCCGGCGTTGCGCTCTACGTTGAGCGCGTCTTTCGCGTGCTGTTAACAGTGGTAAAGCTTGTGTTGGTGCTGCTTGCTGTGCTGCCGGAGCTGTCTGTTGTGTTACTGGCGCTTGCTGTGCTGCCGGTGCTGTCTGTTGTGTTACCGGTGCCTGCTGCGCTGGTGATGCTTGTGGTTTTTCTTGCTGTACAGGTGTTGTGCCTGCCACTGCCAGATTGGTGAGTCCTGCGAGTATCAGTGTGCTTAAAATACGTGCTTTCATAATGGGTCTTCCTTGTTTGTGTTTAGGTGCATTAACTGTATTGTTTTTGGGCAAGGCAAGGTATCCCTTGAATGAGTGAGCCTAAAAATAGGGCAGGGGAGGGGGTAGGGGAGCTGCGTTGATTCGAAATGTGTCCGGTTATACTTGACCAGAACATGGCTTGCCACTTTTACGGTAACGTTTAAACCAGTCACGCACCACCAACCAGGCTATCGTTACATGAAAGCTGGGATCATGCTGAGTGATCTGAGTAGCCGCCAGCACCGGCAGGGTGATTTATTCGCTGTCATGATGCAGAAATCTGATTACAACCCTTTGATGGAAACGTTGGATGAGATTAACCGGAAGATGGGCAATAGTACGGTGCGTTATGGAGCAGAGGGATTTGCCGGACGTTGGCAGATGAAGCAGAACAAGAAGTCACCCAATTATACAACGCGATGGAATGAGTTGGCGGTGGTGCGTTAAGGTTCTTCAAAATCGGATTTAGCGGCATCAGTACAGGAGGGGGTGATAGGTCTGAAACGCCAAAAAAATTAGTGCTGGAGTGGATGTTGTTTATAAGTTGGTCAAGTAAAAATGATTTGCTCAGGTAGCACCGGGGTAGCACCATTAAAAAAGGGTTGTAGCGTAATACACTACAACCCCTTGATATTCTTGGTGCCGCAACCACGAATCGAACGCGGGACCTACTGATTACAAGTCATTATATAAATTAATGGTTGTATTGGTGTGGTTTATGGTGTGTTTCGCTCGTAATCTTAGATAACAAAAATAACAAAGGTTGTGCATACACTAAGTTGCTGAGCAGTAACCGGACTCCTTCAATTGGAGGTGCCTGGTGCTGCATCAAATTATAACCATTCTATCAACAAAAGGTGGGGTGGGTAAGACTACACTGGCTGCAAATTTAGGCGGCTTTCTTTCTATGCGTGGCTATCGTGTTTTGATGGTCGATGCTGATTTTCAACCTGCATTATCATCATATTACTCCATTCTGTCCCAGGCTCGGCAAGGGTTGACCGCATTTTTCAGTGGCGCAGTGCCGGGCGATTGTATCTCTAATACTGAGTACGGGGATCTGGTTGTTTCTGATGACCCTCAGGGTTTACTTCAACAGCAAGCGATGGCTTTGGCTGATGGGCGATTACGTTTTCAGCAGCAATTGGAACAGCTTAGAGACTCTTACGATTTTATTTTGGTCGATACACAAGGAGCTGATGGCGCTTTACAGGAGGCCGCAGCATTAGCGGCTGATGTAGTGGTGTCACCTTTACAGGTCTCGGCACTGTCAATTCAGGAGCTACAACGGGGAACCTTATCGCTGGTAGCTCGTTTATCCTCTTTTGAAGCATTCGGTTTAAAGGTGCCGCTGGTTAAGGGAGTGCTGTGGGGGACTGATGGGACACGTGATTGCTCGGATATTGCGGCTGTATTGAGAGAGATGGCGGAGAGTGAGGACGGCGGTTTTGATTTACTGGATGCATCTGTATCACATTCGGTTGCCTGGCGAGAGAGTGCTACTCAACAGATCCCGGTAAGTCTGTTAGGTGCCAAACGCAAGAAAGCGGTTACTGAGCTGGAAGCTCTGGTGGGCGAATTGTTACCGGAGGTTTACGCATGAGTAGAAAAGCGGTTGACCTCAGTAAGCGCTTAAAACAAGCCAGCTTTGGCCTTGATCCGGAACTGGTTAACCCGTTGGCGGTCATGCCAATGATGGTTGATCTCGATAAAATTGACCCTTACCAGCGTAATCCGCGCAGATCCGTTAATCCAAAAAAGGCAGATATAAAAGCCTCGATTCTTGAGTTAGGTGGATTGGAGCAGCCCTTGCCTGTTACCCGTATTGATGGCGAGTCACGCTATTTCATTTATAAGGGGGGCAATACCCGCCTTAGCTGTTTGAAAGAGTTATGGGCTGAAACGGGCGATACAAGATTCAGTAAGGTGCGTTGTGAGTTTCATCCTTATGAAGGCACAAGTCAGGCTTTGCTCGCACATCTGAGAGAGAATGACCTTCGGGGTGATATTTCCTTCATTGATAAGGCACTGGCTTTACAAACTCTGCGTGATGATTGGGAGAAGGAATACTGCGAAAAATTTACGCTTCGCAGCATGGAAGAGGAGCTGAAGCGTAAAGGTATGCCGGTTGATAACAGCAGCCTGTCCAAGTTTTTTTATGCTGCCCGGCTTAATGAGTTTATGCCACAAGCACTGGAGTCTGGTCTGGGGCGGCCACAAATTGCTGGGCTGGCCAAAATAGAAAAGTGTGGTTTTAAGGTCTGGAAATTCCAGAAAATGGAAGGGAATAAAGAAGCTTTCTTCCGCGATGTTTTTGGTAAAGCGTTGCAGCTGACTGACAGAAGTGAGGGCTGGAAGATTGCTGATGTGTCGGATGTGTTTAGGTGTCTGGTACTGGAAGCGGGGGTTGAGCCTGCTATGTTTGATCTTAATATGGAGCAGGCAAAAGCAGGCATTGAGCTTACTTTGCTATCGGCTCAGGAATTTGCGGGCACTGCCCGCAAAAGTCATGCCGGAGACGTGAATACCGAAAACTTACTGTCAGTTCCGGAACTTGCGGGCACTGCCCGCAAAAATCATGTTGGTGACGAGAACACTGAAAATGATATTCAAGCATCTGTGGTAGCTGTCCAATTTCCTGATTCCGGAGAGGCTGCGATAATGCCCATTCCTGTGCAGTCAATTAGCCAGCAGGAAACTACATGGATAAACGTACTACAGGAAAAACGGGCGTGGTCGTTTCAGTTGGCGGACTCCCTGATTAGTTCGCTGAGTCTTAAGCAATCAATTATCAGGCCGGTAGCATTTGGCTATGGATTTTTGGTTACCGATTGTATTACCCGGAATGACATGAGGCCGGATGTTAATGTGCGCGATGCGGCGTTGTTTTGGTTTCTGGTGCAATGTAGCCAAACCGTTGATAACACCGGAAGTGCCTGGGCTTGTCCGTTACAGGCCGAGTTGTCGGATGAGATGAAGGATATAAAGCAGCTTCAGCGGCATCATCCACTTCCTTCCGTTGTTGAAGGCTCTGAGAGTTTATGGCTCAACACCGAATTGGCTGTGGAAGATGCTCTGGGCCTGATTCGCTGTTGTCGATATATTCGTCAGTTGGTGAACCATCATAGTAAAGCTTCCGTGTGGGAGGTTTCGACATGCTGAAAATGACAGAGGATCAGGAGGTCATGTTGGCGAAAATGCCGGAACACAGTCGCCGGGTGATTGAATCGCGGTTACTTTCTGGCCTTGGTGTAGCTGTTGAGACAGGCAATGGTGTTGCTCTCTCTGCGGGTAAATTATGTGGTTTGCAGGTTGAGATGAATGTATTTCTCCGGGTGGTGGATCAGGTATTTGTTTTACCTGATCTGAATGAAGAGAAGCGGGAAAATCTCTATCAGGCCTGGTTGGCACAAGGTAGGTGTTGTGATGGCGTAGCAATCTGGCGGTTGGCGCGATTGGTTGATTGCAAAGTATCGAAAGTGAGTGCTGTGCTGAAACGTTGGGAGCAATCGGCAAGTATTGATTCTCGCTGGCAACAAATGAATGTCGCTTATTGTCATGGTGCTAACCGTGCTCTGCTAAAGCGCTTTTATGGTTGTAGTCAGGCTGAGTTCGTGAAACTAAGAGCAGAGAACCATTGTCGGGATTTGCGGAAGAAACGGCTACAGGAAGCAGAGGATATTGCTTTCTATCAACTCTGGAAAAACCGGGGGTGTCGGAATGACATTAAGGGCTTGCTGTCGCTGTCCGGTGATACTGGTTATGCCTTATCGCTGATTTGGCCATTGATACAGGACTGGCTGGAGACTGAGCAGCATTTCTCAGCCTGCCAAACCAGCGGAAGGAGGCAGGCATGAGTATGGATGCCTTATTAAACGCGCTGGGAAAAGATCGGCGCATGATTGCTTACCGACCGGAATGGCGTCCGATGTTGGGCAGTGTGAATAGTGTGATTTTACTGGGACAGTTGCTGTATTGGTGGAAGAACAATAATGGCAAACCATTCTATAAGTTTAAAGCGCCCTGCAAGCATGCGAAGTATCGTGAAGGTGATTCATGGTGTGAAGAACTGGGTTTTTCCAAGGCGGAATTTGATAAAGCCTGGAAGCAAATTGAAGAAGCAGGCTTTGCCAGCAAGAAAATTAATCTGGAGCGTATCACTGTATTTACCGTTGATGAGAATAATTTAGGTAAAGCATTAATGTTGATTTACGGGGATGAACCGGTGGATACGGGTGAAAAGCTAGGTAAATCAACAAACAGCACTTACGAAAGTGAGGATAGTGAGTCCGGTATATCCGGAAATACAACGCACGTAAATCAACAAAGTGCATTTACCTTATATAAGGAGCATAGATTACACCCAGAAATTACAACAGAGATTACCCCTCCTACCAGCCTTCCTCCCTCTGAAGATTCAGGGAGTGCTGGAGCGGCGTTGGATAGGGTGGTTGGTTTTATGCAGGCAGGTGAAAATGCAATGGCCTGTGGGTCTGATGTTGTGGTGAAAACTGAGCCTGAGTGGCCGTCGATGATGACAGAGTCTGAACGTGATGCGGTGCTGCGCTTGCTTGATGGGATTAGCTCTGAGTTAGCCAATGAGGTGATGGCGATTTGGTCGTGGAAGGTCACTCAGGAGAAAGTGAATAGTCGCATTGGTATTTTTAGTTTTCTCTGTGATCAGGCAAAGGCAGGAACTCTGGATCTTTCTCCGGCTGAAAAATGGCGGGAATTTCAGGTTGAGAGTGCTGAAAAAGAGCAAAGTGCGGTGAATGTTGCTAAGCAGGAAAAACTGCGTGCTCTTGATGCTGAATTGCGGGGGGCAAAACAGCTGGTGGAGGCTTCAGATGCTGCGGAATGGGCAGTGAAAACGCTGGAAGGCTTGCAAGGTCAGTGGCAGGGGATCACAGGCTCACAATGGCAGTTGGTGTAAGGGCTGGATAGCGTTCCGATGTGTTCGATAGGCTCATGTCAGGGAAACGGGGTAGTGTTCGAGAGTGTAAACCTAACTGTGTAACTGGCTTTTACAAATAGTTATCCAGTCTGTCTTCAAACTCGATAATAAACCGGTTCAGTGCCGACTTCCAATCCCGGATCGGCATTGTCCATTTTTTAGAGGCGTCCTTAATGGCCAGCCAGACTACTTTCACCGCTGCTTTATCACTGGGAAAGACCTTACGCTTTTTAACAGCCTTGCGAATCACGCTATTCAGCGATTCAAGCGCATTGGTCGTGTAAATCGCTTTTCTGATGGCCTCAGGGTAACGGAATAAGGTATTCAGGTTGTCCCAGTGGTTATACCAGGACTGACTGATTCTCGGGTATTTTTCATCCCATTTCTGTGCAAACTGCTCCAGTGCCTGTAAGGCCTGGTCTTCCGTGGCTGCCCGATAGATGCCCTTCAGATCAGCGGCGACGGGCTTGTAGTCTTTATAGCTCACATAACGTAGCGAGTTGCGCACCATGTGGACAATACACAGCTGAACCTGCGTGTGTGGAAAAGCCGTATTGATGGCTTCAGGAAAGCCTGTCAGGCCATCAACACAAGCGATCAGTATCTCTTTGACACCACGGTTCTGGAGTTCGGTTAATACCCCCAGCCAGAATTTAGCCCCTTCATTTTCTGACAGCCAGATACCCAGCAATTCCTTCTGACCCTCAAGGTTAACCCCTAATGCCAGATACACGGCTTTGCTGATGACTTGTTTATCCTGTCGGATTTTGAGGTGGATACAATCCAGATAAACAATCGGGTAGACCGACTCCAGTGGGCGGGCCTGCCACTCAACGACCTGTTCCATCACCGCATCCGTTACCTTTGAAATGAGCGCAGGGGAGACAGTGGCTCCATAAAGCTCTTCCAGCATGGCAACAATATCGCGGGTACTCATGCCTTTGGCATACAGGCTCAAAATACGCTCATCCAGCACGCCCACACGTGTCTGGCGTTTCTCCACTAATTGCGGTTCAAAGCGACTTTGTCGGTCACGAGGCGTGGCTAATTCAAAACTACCTGATTCGGTACTGACCTGTTTCCGGTTATAGCCATTACGGCTATTGGGTGAGTGATTATCCTGCTCCCGGGCAAGATGATCATCCAGTTCGGCATTCAGCGCTGCTTCCAGCGTCGTTTTGGTCAACAGCCGCGTGAGCTCACTCAAGTCTTCAGGGGTTTTGATATGGCGCGCTGTCTCTGCCGCCAGCGCCATTAATGCGTCTTTGTTCATTACTGCTACTCCATTGTTAAAGGATTAATAGCAGTTACACAGTTTTATTTACAGTCTCTAGTGTTCTTGTTCCCAGGCTTCAACCAGTGTGGCCAGGGTATCCAGTTTGTTACCTTCTGGTGTATTCAGCTCAGCTGCCATCAGTCCTTCGATTTCTTTTAAGGCGGCCTGATAATCTGCTTCTGTGCGGATAGGCTTTATATTCATAGTCTTTTCTAATTCTCCCAGATGGTTTGCGCACCGACTTTGTCATTTTTACGGTGTATGCCAATAATTATCTTTGTTGTCAAGACAGGGCGTTTTTTGACCTTGTAAAAAAATAGTCCCGGCTTTTCTCTTTGGCCATATAGAGTGATGATGTAGGCAACTTGTCTGTTGAGCACCAAAGCAACAGCGGCAGGCAGGTATTTTATACGGAGGTGTTGCCTTTGGTACACCTCCGGCATTTTCAAATATCTCCTGCTTGACAATGAACAATAATAATCATAGGCAGTGGCGTAATATCCATTTTTGGGCGCTAATCCTTCTAACTTTTCACGATACCGATGGTAACGATAGTCAGCTCACGATTTGTGAAGTTGCCGAACGGTTTGATCTGACGCAATCTGCTTTGTCGCGGCAAATTAAAGCAATGGAAAAAGCCTTTGGTTGCACCTTATTAAACCGTGATTATCGGGGTGTTTCAGATTTGACGACTGAAGCCTTAGCACTTATTCCCTATCTGCAACAAATCGTGCAGGCAACACGAGGTGTGCAACAGATCCAGTCAGCTGTGTCACAGGCAGAAGGTTCGCCGCATGAACGCTGATAAACAACAACGACTTATCAGGAAACTACGACTTGAATTAGGGGAAGTCGTGCAGGCTGCGCTGGATGATCCAGAGGTGATAGAGATAATGCTTAATCCAAATGGTGAAATCTGGATTGAGCGTTTTGGCCAGGAGATGCAGGTTGCGGGTACGATGACAGCAGCCAATGCTGAAGCGTTAATGGGGACAGTGGCAGATGCTTTACATACGACGGTTTCGCGACAGAACCCTGTACTGGAAGGTGAGTTACCGCTGGATGGGTCGCGTTTTGAGGCTTTGTTGCCTCCGGTGGTTGCCGCTCCGGTATTTACTTTAAGAAAAAGGGCCAGTTGGGTGTTCAGCCTGGCTGACTATATTTCTCAGCAGGTCATCACGCCAGATCAGCAGCAAGTTCTGCTGGATGCCATCGGCGGGCGAAAAAACATTCTGGTGGTGGGTGGTACTGGTTCCGGTAAGACGACATTTACCAATGCGGTTATAGATTCAATCAGCACGATAAATCCTCATGACCGCATAATCATTATTGAAGATACCGCTGAGATTCAATGTGCTGCAAAAAATGCAGTGCTACTGCACACCACACAGAATGTTTCTGTGCAGGATTTGTTAAAAGCAACCTTACGTCTGAGGCCGGATCGGATTTTAGTGGGTGAAGTGCGCGATGCAGCGGCACTTTCTTTACTTAAAGCTTGGAATACCGGACATCCCGGTGGAGTGGCGACTTTACATGCCAACGATGCCCGTGCAGGGCTTATACGGCTTGAGCAGTTGGTTGCGGAGAGTGGATTGGTGCGTGGAGTGCCTGCTTTGATTGGAGAGGCTGTGGATCTGGTTGTCGTCATCAGCAAAGTCAAGAGCAGTTCCGCTGGTCGTAAAGTGACAGAAATGCTGGATGTGAATGGCTGGGATAATCAGGGTTATAAAGTCACTCCGATTTAGTGATTTTATGAAGGATTAAAATGACAACTCGATACCCATTTTCCCTACGTTGGTACTGGCTAGTATTGGCCTTATTTGCTTTGACCGATCCTGTGCTGGCTGCCGGGGCAGGGACTATGCCTTGGGAAGCACCGTTAACACAGATACAGGACAGTCTAACCGGGCCGGTTGCGATGGCGCTATCTATGATCGGTGTAACAGTGGCCGGTGGCTTATTGATTTTTGGTGGTGAGCTGGGTGAGTTTGCCCGGCGAGTCATCATGTTGGTTCTGGTTATTGCCTTACTGTTAACTGCCAATGCGATTATCACCACGTTATTTGGTGCAGTCACTGCTGTTATCTGATCGGGATAGATAATGGTAAAGGAACCTCGACGCATTCCGATACACCGCTCACTACACCGGCCTGATTTGCTGGCGGGGTGTGAGCGGGAGTTATTTCTGTTTCTGGCCCTGATTGTATCGGTCATGGTGTTTGCCACGATGAACTGGCTGGCCGCTGGAGTGGGTATTGTGATCTGGCTATGCGGTGTTTGGGGATTACGCCTGATGGCTAAGGCGGATCCTTTGATGAGTCAGATCTACCGGAGACATATTCGTTATCGGATCTATTACCCGGCCCATAGCTCTCCCTATGCGTTATCAGCGGATCAGCGTTGATCATTACCTACGAATCAGTACGCCCATTATTATGACTATAAAACTGTCTGATTACCGACCACAACAACAAGCTTTGCCGGATCTTCTGAACTGGGCCAGCATGATTGAAGCGGATGTGATTCTGAATAAAGATGGTTCGTTGTTAGCGGCGTTTTCTTATCGTGGCAATGATCTGCAAACTGCCGGTGTGGCAGAACGTGAGCAGGTGTCAGCCGTGATTAATACCGCGCTGGGGATGTTGGGTAGTGGTTGGATGTTGCATGTTGATGCAGTGCGACAACAGGCTGCCGGTTATCCTGAAACTGCGCAATCGTGGTTCCCTGATCAGGTCTCGGCCCTGATTGATGCGGAGCGTCGGGAGCAATTCACCGGCAAGCATTATTTCGTTACTGAATACGTGATGACGCTGACCTGGTTGCCACCGGCATTGGTACAAAGCCGGGTCGTGGATATGTTGGTTGAGGAGGCTGGAACGACTGAAGTCGATACCCAGGAGCAGTTGGTACAACAGTTCCGGCAAATGACAGCTGCCTTTGAAGACAGAGTTAGTAGCGTGCTGATGATTGAGCGGCTGGGAGGTGATGCTTTACTGACAGTTTTGCATCGTGCGCTGACCGGTTTGAATCATCCTGTAACAGTGCCTTCGGTGGCGATGTATCTGGATGCCGTCTTAGGTGGTTATGAGTGTTGGGCGGGTATGAAGCCCTGTGTCGGGGGGCAGTTTATTCAGGTGGTGGCGATCGAAGGTTTTCCCTCGGAAAGCTGGCCACAAATGCTGGCGACGCTGGATGGTTTGGGAATTACTTACCGCTGGAGTACCCGCTTCATCTTTCAGGATACCGTGGAGGCAGTGGCGCAGTTAAACCGTTACCGGAGAAAGTGGGCGCAAAAAGTCCGTGGCTTCATCTCACAGGTGTTTAACACGCAAAACGGTACGCTGAACCTTGATGCACAATCGATGGTAAGCACAACTGATCAGGCATTAGCAGAGGCTCAGTCAGGCTTGGTGAAATACGGTTATTACACGGCGACGCTGGTGATTATGGACAGTCATGATCAGCGTCTTGATGAGTCGGCGCGGGAAGTGCGGCGCTTGGTGAATAATCTGGGTTATGCCGCACGGGTGGAAACGCTGAATACGATGGAGGCCTGGTTGGGGAGTTTACCGGGACATGGTGTGCAAAATGTGCGGCGTCCGATGATGCATACCCTGAACCTTGCTGATTTGCTGCCACTGTCCGCAGTGTGGCCGGGAAGCGATGTTGCGCCTTGTCCGTGGATGGGAAAGCAGGGTACTCATCCTCCGGCATTGATGCAGGTGGCAACCAATGGCAGCACGCCTTTCCGGTTTAATCTGCATGTTGGTGATCTTGGCCACACCTTGATGATCGGCCCAACCGGCAGTGGTAAATCAACAGCGCTGGGCTTAATTGCAGCGCAATTCAGGCGCTATGAAAAAGCCACAGTCTTTGCCTTTGACAAAGGGCGAAGTTTGTTGCCGCTAACACTGGCAGTAGGTGGGCAGCACTTCACGATTACCGGAGATGCGCGTGACAGTGAATTGCAGTTTGCACCATTGGCAAAAATCACTGAACCGGGTTGGTTTGGGATGATTGAGGATTGGTGTGGTGGTTTGTTTGAGTTGCAGGGGTTGATACTGGCACCAGACCAACGCGCTGAATTACATCGGGCGTTGGAGTCGCTGAGATCTGGTCAGGCTGAACCCACTTTGTCTGCACTGCAAGTGACTTTACAAGATGCCACAATGAAGCAGGCACTGGAAGCTTATACCTTGTCCGGTGAAACCGGTGACTTGCTGGACAGTGCGGAAGATGGTTTGGATTTATCGAGTTGGGCCTGTTTCGAGATTGAAGAGCTAATGAATCGTCATGACCGGGTGAGATTGCCGGTGTTGTTATATCTGTTCATGGTGATTGAGAAACGCCTTAAAGGCCAGCCTGCTTTGTTGATCCTGGATGAGGCCTGGTTGATGCTGGGGCATGACGTGTTCCGGCAGAAACTCAGGGAATGGTTGAAAGTCTTGCGCAAAGCTAATTGTGCGGTGGTGATCGCAACACAGTCATTATCAGACGCTACACATTCCGGGATTCTTGATGTGTTGACTGAGTCCTGTCCTACCAAATTGTTTCTTGCCAACCCTGAAGCCAATTCTGAAGCAAACCGACCGATGTATCACACAATGGGCTTATCCGATGCTGAGATTCAGGCTATCGCCGGAATGACACCAAAGCGGGAATACTTTGTGAAGGGAGAAGGGCGGCGCATTGTTGATCTGGCGATTGGCCCGTTGGCTCTCGCCTTTATTGGCCGATCCGATAAGGAGTCATTGGCAAATATTAAAGCCTTATGGCACACCAAGGGTGAGCAGTTTCCCTTTCACTGGTTACAAATGTTGGGAGTCGATTATGAACGTTATCTTTAAGCGGCCAGTGCTGTCAGCCGCAGCGAGTTTACTGGTGTTAGGCAGTGCTTTTTTACCCTTGCAATCTACCAGAGCAGCCAACCCGATCGGGGCCACTGAAATTACACAGCTGGCCAATAATGTCGAGCTGGTGGCGATTCTGGGGCAGGAGGCTGAGCAATTATTAAAGTTGATAGAGACCTACCGACTGATGTTACAGGAGGCTGAGAAACTCCCGGAAACCGTCCAGCGTAATGCTATTGCTGCGTTGATGAATCTGGCGCGTTCGACTGAGTTAGGTATGGCGATTACTTATGCCAGTGCCAATATTGGTGAAGAGCTGAAAGCATCGTATCAGGGCCTTGAGGAATACCAGAGTTTTCTGGCTGGTGCTGATAACGGGCAACGTGCTGAGCGCTTTCAGGAAGTGATGCAAAGTACCTATGACACGATACAGGCAGCACTGGAAAATGCCGGTTTACAGCACCAGATGTTTGATGATGAAGCAACAGCCATGGCGACGATGCAGCAGCAAATGGCCACTGCGCAGGGACAAAATCAGATTTTACAGGCCGGTTTCAGTATGGCAGCGGCACAGGTCGAGCAAATGCAGAAGCTGCGTCAGTTAGTCATGGCACAGAGCAATATGCAGGGAGCTGCGATTGCGGCGGATCTGGATCAGCGGGCTAAGGAGGCAGCGGCTTTGGATCGCTCTAAAAAACGTAGTATCCAGCTGGATCCTGATAATGAAAGGCCGTTAACAGCTGGCGACTTATTTTAAGGGTTTGATGACACCATGAATAACAATAATAAACGCCTCATCGCTCATCGTTTCACCTTGCTGATCTGCCTGCTGCTGTTTAGCCAGGTGGTTTGTGCCGGGGAAATGGGTGATGTAATCCGGGAATTACAGGCTAATTTCAGAGATGCGGTGGCGGGATGGTACGGGCCACTCATTAATGCCGGGCGCTGGTTGTTGTTGAGCCTTACCGTGATTTCTCTGTTCTGGACGGCGGCACAGCTATTGATGCAGGGAGCCGGGTTACAAGAGATGGTGGCAGCAATCGTTCGGTTGTTGATCTGGACGGGGTTTTGGTTATTCCTGATTGAGAATTCACAAGCATTGAATCAGGCGCTGATCAGTGGTTGGGTCTGGTTGGGCGGGCAGGCAACGGGCCAGCCCTTTGCCCTTCAGGTGCATGAGATTTTTGAGCGGGGTCTGACAATTGGCGGCACGATCTATGACAGTTCCACGACCTTAACCGCTGTGCCTTATGCGATTCTCGCAGCGTTGGTGGTGGTGTTGTATGCGCTGATTACCGCCTATGCCTTTTTTGTGGTGATCGAGATGTATGTGGTCACGGCTGCCAGTGTCATAGTGCTGGGCTTTGCCGGTTCTGACTGGACAGCGGATTACGCGCGGAAATATATCGTTTATTGCATGGCAGTAGGGATAAAGCTCTATGTGGTGTTTCTGATTGTGGGTACGGGTGAGACCTTTGTGAATGACTGGGCTGCCGGGCTGAGTTATGAGGAAATGCCTTCTATTTTTAGCCTGATGGGCATGTTGATTATTATGCTGGTGTTGGTGGCGATGATACCCGATACCGTGCAAGGCATGATTACCGGTGCTTCTCTGGGGCGGGCAACACCAACCGTAGGCGGTATGGCAAAACAGGCTGCAGCGGTTGCTACGGGTGCTGTGGCCGGTGCTGCCGGGGCCACGTTGGCAGTGCGTGAAGCCAGTAAGATGGCCGGAGAACAGGGCGCTTCCGGTGCAGTTAGTACAACACTTCAGGCAGGGAAGAATCTGGCTACCTCTGCCGGTAGGGTTGTGGCCGGGCGTGTGATGGGTGGGTATAAAGCCTCGCACGGCACGTTTGGTGGTTCGATGGCTCAGGATTTACGGGCTTTTCGGGTGGCTGCCAGTGAACAGGCAGTGGCACAAGGTTATGGCAGTACGCTATCTGGTCAGGGTTCACCGGATGTTGCCGGGGATTTTCAGCCCGGTGGCTCGGGTGCTGGTTCAGCTTCAGATAATGGACGAAACCGCAGCCCCGTTAATAGTATCAGCGGTGCGGATGGCCAGGCTGAAACGCCGGGGACAGTTAGAGAACAGGGTAGAGAACCTGAGTCGTCCGAACCGACCGAGGCTCAGGCAAGCCGGGAGAATACGCCTGCTGGTACAGATGATGATTTGCAGCGTATTGCCACTGAACGCGCAAAGCTTAACAACAATAAACCGACCCCACCGGAATCATTATGAATACACCGAAACAACATTCAGATCCTTATCTCAGCGGGCGGCGTGCCTGGAATGAGCAATTTGGTGGTTATATTGCGGCAGCCAGCAATTGGCGACGGGTAGCGATACTGGCTTTATTGCTGGCGGTGGTTAGTGTTGCGGGTTTGATCTGGTTCGCCGGACAGCCGCGTTTGATTCCGTATCTTGTCGAAGTAAATGGTAATGGCGCGGTTAATGCGGTGCGTCCGGCACAGCGAGGCTTAAACCCGGATATAGCGGAGAATGTGTTGCGTTTCCAGCTGGGGCGATTTATTCAGGGCGTGCGCTCGGTGTCACCGGATATAGCGGTGCAGAAGAACAATATTCGTCAGGTCTATGCCTTGCTGAGTCAGGGCTATCCGGCCTACCAATCAGTGGGTGAGTGGTTTCGGGATAACTCGCCGTTGAAACGGGCGGAGGATGAGACGGTGAGTGTGTTACTGAAACAGATTTTACCGCTATCACCGCAAAGTTGGCGGCTGGAATGGCGGGAGCAACGGCGTGGCCGTAATGGCAGTTTGTTGGAGAATACGGCGATGACCGGGACGGTGACGGTTTTACAGGGTGGTGAAGTCACTGAGAAAAATCTATTGCTGAATCCTACCGGGCTTTATGTCACGCATTTTGAGTGGCAGCAACAGTTAGGAAGCCCCTGAGGCCGATACCTTCTTCATACCACTTACCCCTGTTACACGGCAATCAAATGAATAATAACAAGAGGATGCCCGATATGATTCATACATTACCCTTCTACGGATGGTTTTCCGGGGTTTTTTCCAGGTCTTTGTTCAGACTATTTTCCGGCTGCTTGCTGGCATTACTTCTCTGTCAGCCGCTTTCGGCAAAAGAGCCATTACCAGCATTAAAAGCCGGGCTTAATAGTGGTATAAATATGCCGGATACTGATTTGATTTTTTCACCACCTAAGCCGGTGTTATCGGCTCAGGATGAGCAATCACTGCGATTATCAGTGGAGGCAGCAAATGCGCCGCGTTATCCGGTGCAGGAGGCTGATCGTACCTTGCATTTGTACGGTGGTGGGCGTCCGACGTTGATCTGTTCGCCGTTGAAATTGTGTGTCATCGAATTGCAGGACGGTGAGCGGGTCGTAAAAAGCGGTATTCATTTGGGTGATACGGTGCGCTGGAAGATCACGCCAACGGTGGGCGAGGGGAAGAAGACGTTTCTGGTGATTAAACCGACTGGGTCAGGTCTGGAAAGTAATTTGGTCATTATTACGGATCGCCATAGTTATGATGTGCGTCTGGTCTCTCAGCCGGGGGCACGGATTTCGCGGTTAGCCTGGTCTTATCCGGATGAAACCAGACAGGCCTGGCATGATTATTATGCGGATCAGGGCAAGGGTGAGAAGGCTGCGGAATCACCTGCGTCAGCTAACACCATAAGGCCGGGTGCAGAGCAGATAGAAGCAAAAATGCCGGAAAGAAATGCTATACCGGATCGATTGGAGCAGGATGCACGTGGTTTGAGTGAGCTGGACTTTAATTACCGGATTAGCGGCTGTAAATTCTGTAATTGGCGCCCTGTGCGGGTTTATAACAATGGTGTGCAAACCGTGGTGGAGTTGCCTGATTTACGGGGTAAGGAAGCGCCTGCTTTTTTGGTGCTGGGTCAGGATCAGGCCCGGATGGTGAATTACCGGATACTGGGTAACCGCTATATCGTGGATCAGGTGTTTGATAGGGCAGTATTAGTGTTGGGGGTTGGGAAACAGCAGGAACGGGTGGAAATTTCCCGGACGGTGGCGGCGTCAACCGGGCGTTATCGTCAATCAACCAGCATTACACCAGTTGCAAAAACAGCGGTGAAGCGGGCGCAGTATTACGTGCAGTTGTTGAGTGCAGTTGATCAGCCTTCCGCCCGTCCACACCAGCAAGCACTCCAGGCGATGGGTTACCGGGTTGAGTTACAACCTATGTATGGCCAGGCACTACCGGCATTACGTGTCGGGCCATGGCGTGATTCAGCTGGGGCAAATGCCGCATTGCAACAGCTGCGCCAGCGTTATCAGCGTGCCAGTTTGTGGGAGGAAAGCTCGTGAGTAGCGATAATCTTTCCGTAGATACCTCGCCACATTCGCCGGGAGCGTTGCCGGGACAGGGTGTGCGGCGTTTAAACCGTTTACCTTTGTTGTTTATTCTGGCGGCTTTGGTGATTGCGTTGGCGGTTTTATCGTGGGCGGTGTATCAGCGTGCGCAGGCCCGGCAGCAAGCAGAGCAGGAACAGAGTGTTATCCAGCCTCAGGATATGGGCCATGTGGTGGATCAGTTAACGGCGGGGTATGAGGAGGGTGGTTTGATCACGCCATCATCGCCGGAGGAAGCAGCGGAGCCAGAAGTGGCCGAAGTCAAGGTTGAGGAGGTTGTTGCTGTGCCAGAGGCGGTAAAGCCTCTACCGGCACCACGAGCTATAGCACCAGTGGTTTCTCAGCCAGAAGCTCCCTCATTATCCCCGGAAGAACAGGCGGCTTTACAACGTTATACGCAGGTCCGGCAGCGGATGTTTAATCAGGCGTTCCAGGCTATGGTGGCTCCTACCGGGGTTTCGGGGTCGTTATCGTTTAGGGAAGCAGTTGGGGCTAAAGGGGGCAGTCCGGTGTCCGGAGGTGTTTCTGAGATGGAGCAAGTCACTACACGGGCGCAACAGCATCGGGACAGGGAAACTGTGTTGCGGAGGCAGCAGCAGGTTTATCCTGTTACAGCTAAACCGGTGGCACAGTCATTATTGGAGGGCTTAGCCGGGCATGTGTCGGTGCAGGCTGATCACAGGGTTGTGCAAAGGCAATCGGGTTTTTCCGGGGGGAATGGTTCGCAGGGTGTATTTACTTATTCAATGGAACGACGGCAGCAACCGCGCAGTGCGACGGAATTACGGGTCGGGACGTTAATTCCTGCGGTAATGATTAGTGGGATTAACTCTGATTTGCCGGGTGAGGTGTTGGCGCAGGTGACTGAAGCGGTACGCGATAGTCGTAGCGGGCGTTATGTGTTGATACCGCAAGGGGCGAAGTTGGTGGGGCGGTATGTATCGGATATTCAGGAGGGGCAGGAGCGGGTGTTAGTGGCCTGGTATCGGGTTAATTTTCCGGATGGTTCGTTTTTAAATCTTGATGCTATGAATGGTGTGGGTCAGTCGGGGTATAGCGGTTTTCATGACAAGGTGAATAAACATACTTTTGATAAGTTTAAGGAAGCGACGTTGTTATCGTTGATTTCGGGTGGGGTGCAGTTATCGCAGACGAATTCGGATGAGACATCGCGGCAATTAGCCGCTGCGCTGGGGCAGCAATGGGGGAAGGTAGGCGAGGAAGTGGTTAAGCGGAAGCTGGAACGTGCGCCGACGCTGGAGGTGAGGCCGGGGTATCGGTTTAATGTGTTTATAAATCGGGATTTGGTGTTGGAAGCTTATTAAGTATATACCGGTTTTAGGGTTTGAATGTTTCAATACAAATTGTTTTGATGTTAGTTGTTTTGGCTTCGGATTATTATTGATTTCACTTAGATTGCAATGGCTGAATAGTGTATCTTTTAGACAAAAGGTAGCTATTAGCAATCTATAAGGTGTCAATTGATGATAATCCCCAAGTTATGGAAAGTTTTTGCTGTGTTTTGCTTTGCGTTTTTGGCATGGCGGCTTGTTGATATTCAAATTTCTGAACCGGGAAATGATGGTGGTGACAGGAAAAGCTTAGCGGCAGATTTGTTTCAGTCGCTTAAACAGAATGGATTGCTTACGCTTAATAATGATGGCTCTATTTCTTTAGCTCCAGAAGATCAGGCTTTGGCGGAGCAAGTTGAGCAGCCTGAACAGCATAAAGATAAACGACAATTGTTAGGTAAGTTATATGGCACGATCCCAGGTAAACAAGTACGTAAGCAGGTAGCGCTGTGGAATATTGGACATAGTCTTGCTGCGGTACGTGATGATCGTTTACAACAAGGTGACCAAAC
Organism: Caprella mutica; assembly: GCA_947561585.1. NCBI lineage: Eukaryota > Metazoa > Arthropoda > Malacostraca > Amphipoda > Caprellidae > Caprella > Caprella mutica. Next base: position 101,379 of record CANNZV010001505.1, read on the forward strand.
AACCTGGCTTAGTGAGGATGCTGTAACCCATTTGCCATTAAGCGGTATCTCATTATTACCTGCGGATTTTATTTATGTGGGTGGGGATAGTTTGCGTGGTGGTTTCCATGATTGGTTTACCAGTCATCATCGAAAAAATCCGATACGGTTTACGTCAGTCGTTCCGGGTAAGGCGCTTGGCCCGGACGGTGGGAGGCTGCATATCCAGATTATTGGTGAGTTACTGGAGCAACAGGCACTACTTGCGTCCCTGAAAGGTTATCAACCGAAGTTGTTGGCTCGTCATTTTGATAACCCAGATGGCTGTGATGCCACACCATTAATTGCTCACGAATTGGTCTTGCATCTACCCAAAGAACATCCAGAGATACCTATTTCATTTACCGTTAAATCCGTATCAACCTATGCGCTACAGCTGGCAGAAGTTGCGATCTGTTTATTGCCGCCGGGCGCTGAGTCTGATCCAGAGAATGCTTGTCAACCGAAAGTACAATTGGTAGATAAAGGCGTCGTTGATGCGAACAAAGACAACGAGCCAGAGTGCCGACTAGCTGCAACGCCCCTCGAGAATCATCAGCTTCACTGGGAGCAGAAGCAATTAAGTCGTCCTGTTATCACTCGTCCTACATTACAAAGTCAGTCCGATTACGCTATTTATACCCTGGATTCACCAGAGGGGAAAGAACCTGCGGGTGTTGCTTTAACTACCCCGCTTCCCGAGAATCCAGAGAGCCTTAAGCCAGGTGCTTTCCATAATGGTGAACCGACGGCTGCTGCCCAGAAATGGGGGTTGTTACCGCTTATTGGGCAGGATCGCTATGACCGTTATGCCTTGAGCGGGATGGTTCAGCGTACTGCTGATCGACCAGAAGCATTGAAGATATATTTAACTTTAAACAGTCAATGGCAAGAGCAGGCACAAAAGGCATTACAAAATCGCCTTAAGGGCGGGCAGTCAGGTGCGGTGGTATTCATGAATCCACAAACGGGTGCGATTCTTGCGGCGGCGGATGGACGAAAACAGGCATTGCAGCGTGATGTGCATCTTTGGGATCGTTATGCCTTTAGCCAAATTTACCCCCTGCGCGATCCGACGCGTTTTAGTCCTTGGCAAGGAGAGACTGGCTTTAATGCACCGGGATCAACGTTTAAGCTGGTAACCGCCATTACAGCATTACAGGCTGTTGGTAAGGGTGTGCCACAGGCTAAACGTTTGGAACAAATGATGAAAGGTTTGAAACGTGAACAGTTTGAGGCTGTTACCGGGCTTGCGCCGGATAGTAGTGACTTTCTTTTACCAGAGATACCCGGCCAGCTTGTTGCAAAGCCGTTGAATAATCATTCACCACGGGGTAGTAATATACCTGTGTCACTGAGCGCTTTGTTTCAGGGAGGTAGGCCCGGTGGTTTAGAGCAAGCTTTGCAACTGTCTTTGAATAACTGGTTTGCTCAATTGTTGTATAACACCGACGTTCAATATTTACCGGATGGTCAGGATTTGCCGAATGGTAACAAAACTCATTTGTCAAAGGCAGTTGAGGCATTGGGCTTTGTCCAACCACGCACGCTAGACAGCGGGGGAATTAGCTATGACCCTTATTACTCCCTGTTGCCGGATGGAGTGAAATTAGACCGGGTTCCTGCGCGTTTGGGTGCTCGTGGAGATGTGTTAAATGCTTTTGGCGGGCGACTAGATAGTTTACGTAATCCCGCTTTGCCGGTGCAAATAGTACAGAATGCGATTGGACAAGCAATGGCGGCAAGTCCATTGCAAATGGCGCGAGTCGCATCATTTACTGCAACCGGGCGATTGCCCCAACCTTATTTAGTCTCTCATTGGAATGGGGAAGATTTATGGAAGAGTGGAGCGATTACAGAGCCGGTGGCTCTGGACGTTCCGCATCTGGATTGGATACAAGCGGGCATGAAGGCCGTGGTATCTAAGAAAAAAGGCACTGCCGGCCCCGCCTTTCGTAAGGGTAAGGCGTCTGCTGAATTGCGTGAACGTGTTTATGGTAAGACCGGTAGTGCACAGGTCAAAAAAGGTTCGTTCAAAGTCGGTAATAGTGCATGGTTTGTTGGTTTTTATACTACCGGAGAACCGGAGGATGCTAGTTTGGCTTTTGCTTGTCACATTACTCGTGCGAGTAGTGGTGGGCGTGATTGCGCTCCTTTGATCAGGGATATTCTACAAGCCGCACAGCAAGGTGGTTTATTGTGAAAGACATAATAAACGAGAGTGGGTCTGTGCTTCGTTCTTATAGTGTCTTACTGGTGTGGTTGCTGCTGGTGCTGGTTGGGGCTGTATTATTGGCCCAGTCCCCTTCCTGGTACTACCTGAAAGAATTAAAGGTTACATCGGGAGTGTCAGCCGATAAGGCATATCAGTCCGTATTGGGCCATGCTGAATTGGGGCAACATGCAGGGCCGGGGGCTGCGGATGCACAGCACCTGATATTGCATTACCAGCCGGGCCAGAACAAACCGTCAATTTCCTCAGCGCAAAGTGTTAACAGCTCGGGTGACTCCATCGGTATGGCTGATGCCGGGCAATGGACAATCGGCAATCGCTCGGTAAATAAGTCACTTTTGTACCGTTATGCTGATGATGAGAAAGCTATAGGCGACCGCCATTATCGTTTGCACCATTGGCCACTACAGGTGGGTGATCAATTGCAAATGGATACTGTTCGTTTGATTGTGCGTCAGGCGAATGTGGAAGAGGGGCAGTTATTGCTGGAACATATGGATAGCGGTCAGCAAGCAAAATGGCAGCCGGGCGTTATATCTCCACTGTGGGGCGTGAGTGGTTCATTACAAGTAAGTGGTGAGCAGCACTTTATGGGGTGTGATGATTCATTGGGTGGGAGACGACTGTTTTATCTCGGGGGGCAGGTTCCTTGTCCACAGCGTTGGAAAATTAAGGGTTTACCTACCAAGAGTGCTGTCATCGAACAGTATCATAATAGGTTTTGGTTGGTGCCATTGCGGACAGATGTTGCGATTCGGGTGACACCAGCGGCAGAAGCGGGTAAGGAAGTGGCACAACCGGCTTTTATCCAGCAACAAACCCGACCCTTAAAAGGGGCACAGGGTATGGTCAGTGAGTTACTCATCGGGCGCAGTGAATATGATGTGACCAGTACAATGCCGGGTGGCGCCAGCACGGACGCGTTGCCGTATGTTTCTTTACAGGCTAAGGGTAATATTCATTTGTTTACTGCGGATGAGGTGCCTGAGCCAAATAAGCAATATCACCAAAACTGGCAGCCCTGGGAGTGGGGAGAGTTGTTTTCCGGATCGTTTCGTCCGGGTTTGATAGGGATCATGTTACTCGGGGCGGGGATGTTGGTTGCGTGGGGTGTGGCTTTACTCAGCCCTTCGGTATCGGCCACATCGGGGCGTTTCCGCTATCGTATACAGTCGTTGCTGGTATTTTTTCCGTTGGTGTTGCTATGGCTGGCAATGGTGCGATCCGGACATTTGCCCTGGCTTGCGTGTTTGGTGGCGCTGAGTGCTTTGAATGCTTCATTGTTATTAGCCTGGCGGGGGCACTTGAGTAGTTCTGTTGGGGTGATGGCTTGGTGTTTAGTGTTAATACTGACCGGAAGCGGGTATTTAGTGCAGTTACAGCTGGCGCTGGGAGCGGAAAACAGTAGCTGGCATCGGTTTGCTACGCGACATAGCATGGCATATCTGTGGATGTTCTGGGTGGTTGCGTTGGTAGCCTTTTTGCCGGTGCGCTTCTGGCAGTTATTGGTGACGAGAAAGAATGGTGGGTTACGGCCTGCTTTGCCTTTTTGGGTGTTTGTTATCTGTGCGGCGGGCTTAGTACTCTTAGGGTTTGGGAGAAGTGAGTCGGGTGTGGCTGGTTTTCAACCCGCAGAACTGGCGAAGTCATTGATGGCGCTTATGTTGGCGATGGCTGTTGTGACCTGGTTGGATGTTCGGCAGAACTTCCCCCAGACATTGGATCAGTTGAAAAATTATCGTTCAGGAAAATGGTGGCGTTCTGCTTATGGCCGGGTCATGTTGCGCATCGTATTGTGGGTGGGGGTGATGGGTTTTCTCAGCTTTATGGTATTGGGTTCAGTCCGTGACTTTTCGCCGATTTTTATTCTGTTGTTGCTTACCGCAGCGTTTATCAAGGTATTACCGAAGAGGGGGTATTGGTCGCTGGTGGTCTTGCTCAGTGTTGTGGCCATTGTTAGTTTGTGGGCGGCAGTAACGTATCCCGAACAAGTGGCGAACTGGATGCCTCAGGGGGAGCGTTTATTAATTTGGGATAATCCCTGGGCTTATCCTGATTTGGGTCTACAGGCTCAACGTTCACTGAGTGCGGTGATGCAAGGTGGTTTTTGGGGAAACTGGAATGCGGTGAATGGGGATATTATGCAGATTCCTGCTTTGCAGGATGATTTCATTCTGCTTTTGTATTGATACAGACTGGTATGTTGGGTGGTTTGGTTTTGTTGGTGCACAGTTGGGCTGGCTGGGTTTGTTGTTCGGGGTGCATCAGCGGCTGGTAGTTATTCCCCAGGTGAGTTTGGCACAGCGTAATCATTGGTTAGCTGTTCAGTTATTGGCTTGGTGGTTGTATGGATTAGCGTGGTTACAGTTGGCGCATTGGCTGATTTCCTGGGGGAATGTGCTGGGTTTGTTGCCGATTATGGGGCAGCCGATGACTTGGTTGTCTGCTGGGAACAGTCATTTGTTGGCCTTAGGTTTGCCACAGCTGGTGTTGATGTTGTGGGGGGGGGGGGTATTTATTGGCAAATGATCGCGTTGGGTTTCGCGCCGCCGAGATGAACTGATCATTTTCAAACAGGTTTTGGGTAGAGGAAGAGGCTAATGTTCAAGCATGGTGATCAGGTCAATCTTGATCAAGATGAGTATCAGGTCGCAAAATTTGTTGGTCAGGGTGGTCAAGCCCAGGTTTGGCAAGTCCACAGAGTAAGTGATGGTAAGCCGCTAGCATTGCGCCTAGTAACCCTTTTGACCGAAATAACCAGAGAGAACTTATGAGGATATTTGTGGCATAAATGAGCGGCTTCAGGATGAAATAGCTTTCTTAAATAAATTACCAAATGCCATGGAACACCACATGCTCCCGTGTTTAGATCAAGGAAAATAGCACACGAAACAGAAAATCTGCAGGCAATGATATTGCCTTTGATGCAGGAAAAGTTGACGGTTTATTCTAGGGGTTTTTCACCTGATCCAAAACCATTTTCTGTAGAACAGTTCTGTCTTTGGTTTAGACAAATTATTACTGCACTTATGTATGTACATAGTGAGTACGGAGTGAATAAGCTGCATGTACATCGCGATCTTAAACCTGACAATATATTGTTGGATGAGTATCAGAATGCATTTTGACTGACTTTGGACTATTGAAGGCTACACAAAGTAGAGGGACAGCCTCAATAGGAGGCTACTCGTTACACTGTTGTGCACCTGAGCAAGTTTTTCCATATTGTTTTTTGAAAGACGGCCAGCAAGAGAGGCGTCAGTATTATCTGACTTCAGCAACTGATATTTATGGTTTGGGGATGGTTATCCATCAACTTTTTATTGGTAGTACCACTGATCAGGAAAAGCTCGATAAAGAGAAATATGAAACGACTCATGATGCCCATATTAAGGCTATCCCAACATTAAAAAAAAGTTCCGGATGAACCAAAAAAGGCGGGTGAGCTGGGGCAGATAGGTGTTTGACTGAGCGTGAAAAACTGGAATTAAAAGAAAAAGTAAAAGCTTGGTTATCTTCTTTTCGACAGCAAGATGACATAACGCTGATAGCTGATGCTGATAACACGGAACAAAGTGTATTGCAGATCTATAATGACTGGTTAGCGAACGATATGATTCAGTCAGTAGAGAAAATGCTAGCTCCCTGGCCAAAAGATCGTCCTCGCACGGCCTCAGTATTACAACGTTTTGAGGACTGGCATTCAGTATGGAAGCCCCAAGTATCTAAGTTTGAATTAGATGAAGTTGCTACTGCTTTTGTGGATCAGCCTTTAGATATTACCTTGAAAATTGTAGGCAGAGGGTTATTAGATGACCTGAGCTGGTTGCGAGTATATCTGAATGGGTCAGTGTTACCTATTCATGAAACCGATAGTGAATGGCAGGGAGGTAGTCTTTATTTAAGGCGCCTTACAGAGAGAGGAAGTACGGGGCAAGCTGCCAAATTATTTGCTGATAGCACTCAGTTGAAGCTGGAAATTATCGGATTGGAGCAAGGTGAGTATAAACTGAGAATCGAAGCCCAAGTTCCTCTATGTAAAGTGCAGCGTTCAAAGCAAACTATACACGTTGAACCCTCCCCATTGGCTGATTGGGTCGCAGGGAATCGTTTACAGGCGATAAAACGAGAGTATCGCCAGGAGTGGCTGGATGAGTGGAGTGCGGAACTAAAGACGGTGAGAGAGCAGTCTGAGTTTATGGATCAGTTGGAGGAGCTGAAAGTTTTTCACCCTCAGTATGAGCAAGTATTAGAGGACTATATTCAAAAAATTAACCATCAGGATTTTAATGGAAGCATAACTCCAAAAAGCTCGCTGATAGTCTTTTTATCTCATAAATTGCGTTCCAATTTTTTAATTGGTTTGATTGCAGGAATAGTAATCATGGGAGGGGGATTGCTTTATTATTTTAATGATGCTTCTGAAGAATCAGTGGGCAGTCCACAAGACGATAAACTACAGACACTATATCAACAGTTAAAGTCTGACTTGGCAGATACACGTGCTGTTGCCTATAAAGAGTTGGAGCCTTTTGCTAATGGTAGTCGTCCAAATGTGTTGCAATGGTTGGGGTATCGTTACTTGATAGGGGATGGTGTTACGCAAAATTTTCAACGAGCTAAAGATTATTATCAACGTGCGGAAAAGGCAGGTTCAACCCAAGCTAGTGCCGTACTGAAAGAAATTGAAAAAGCCATTCAGGCACAGGAGTAGTGAAATGTTTTCATTTGGTTTTGGTCAGAAATTTCAAAATTTACGTGAACAACTGGCTCCAGATCGAAAAGCCTTTGATGGAAGTGCGTTGGTACAGGTTTATACGCTACGCTTGCTTAGAGTGCCGGATATTTTCAATGACGAAATAATCTGGCATCAAGCTGAAACGTTAGGTGACGGTATGGCTGGGTGTTACCAAAAGGATGAGAGTAGCCCTACTGTTGAACGAGGTGACTGGCGGCTTTTTGCGGCACTAACTGAGCATCCTGCCCCCTCCGAAAACCAGCAGCAGGATGAAGGAGGGCGACTGGTTCAGCAGAAGCGGGTTTTCACTGATGTGATTGTCTGGATATCGACAAAAAAGTGGGATTATGCAGCAAAAGAGGCGCGTGGTGAGCCGATCATTCGCCTAGTTCATAATCTTCAACGTTCTCACCAGGATGCGTTTAGTGATCAGTTATGGCAGGGGCGTTCACCGCATTATTGCGTTATGTCTGCTGACAATCTGGTGGACGATGAAATTATCTGTCAGTTTGGTACAGATATTTATGTTCCTGGTGCTGATGAGGAGCCGCTGTATGAACTGATGATGACTAAAGATGAAGACAGGAAGCGATGGCCGGAGTTGATCTTTTTTGAACAGGGTCAAGAAGTCCGTCGGCCAGCAGCCTTATATCAAGGGCAGAGGGCGCTGCGAATATCGGAGAATGTTGAATACGCTAGGCCAATAACGCCGCTTTGGTTTAGCGGTGCTAGCTTAGGCGATCGGATGCGGGTACGGATAAGTAATGATATGCCAGTGGTAGCTGAGCATGGAAAATCCCTTCTGAAGGTAGTTGACGTTCAAGAGGAAGGGGATGTGCGTTGTGTTGAAAAACAGCCCCGGCGTCAAGGGTTGACGTTGTACTGTGAGTATAAGCAAGCTGAGACACTTCGCTTAGTGTTGGAGCCGCCGTATAAAAGACCTCAGGTGGAAGTAAGTTCTGTGACTCTTGTAGCTGGTCAGTCAAATGAGCCAGCCCTTAGTTTACGTGGTTTGTTGCTCCCCGAGCCGGATCAGTGTTTGGTTGAGGGAATGATTGGCTGGCAATTAGCCTTTGATGGGCATGGAGAATTAGTGCCACTGGAGAGTAGTGATTTACCTGAAGGGTGGACACGAGTGTTTGGGCGCATCCGCGATAAACAAATGTATTGTCAGCAGTCGGGTAACGACCCGTTTGTGATGGCCCCTGAGTCAGCTAAGATAATTGAAATCGGAGCTGTCGGTTTTGGTGTGTTGACATATGGAGGTTGTTCCTATTTGCCAGATCGTTGGGTGCTTGAGTTGTTGCCGGAAACTTTTTCTTTACAGAATAAAACTATTTATGTGCTGGGGCGGTCACAACCGACAACAGATGACGCATCATTGATTCCATCCTGGTTGGACTTGCCAGGAACTATTCTGGGACGTGATGGAACTGCTTTGACATTACCAAATCAGGAAATAGTCACTCTACAGCGTTTGTTGTCCAGAGAGCATGTTGAGTTGGAGCGTCGTGATAATCAGATTCAGGTCGATCATCTCAGTCAGTCTTTAGATACTTATTTGTTGACTGGAGAAGGTGAGCAGAAAAAACGCCTCATCCGTGGCCAGCGAGGAAGCGCAGCACTAGAGATTGACGATTTTCTGGTGGTTGGCCCATATATTTTTCAGTTTATAGCAGGAAGCTAATGATGTCAGAACGGATTGATCCTTCTTCGGTGCAGTGGTTTGCTGCTGCTGATAGTCGTAAGGGACAGCGTGAAGAGAATCAGGACAACTTCTTATTGATCACGCCGGATGGTACGGCGGAATTTTTGCGTGATGGCAACTCAAATCCGGAGCGGATAAATTTGGATAATTGGGATGCAAAATGCTGGCGTTTAGTCGTTGCGGATGGAATGGGTGGGCATCAACAGGGCCGAGAAGTTTCGGAGAGTTTGGTGCAGGCTTTATTGGACTTGCCGTCACAGGCAGAGGTAGAACCTGCCTCTTTGCGCCAACAATTGTACGATATTCATGAACTGTTGTTTAGGCAATACCACCAGGCGGGCCAGAAGTCAGCGGGCAGTACATTGGTATTCGTGGATGTTAATACTGATACAGGAGAGGGCATAATCGCTCATGTTGGGGATAGCCGTGCATATCGTTGGCAGGGAGAGAGTTGGGCGGTTTTAACACACGATCACGATCGCCATGAGTTCGGTTGGCGTGAAGCAATACAGACGGACAGTGATAGCCCGGAACCATCGGCAGAACAGTTGTCAGCGTTGAGCCAGGCAATGGCTTATGGATCTTATGGGGCGATTGAAAAGCAGCCGGGATACCGTCCTTTGCAACTAAGCCGTCACTTGCGGTTAGATTTGGTGGATGATTTGCCCGTTTCGGCTCAGCACCATGCTGATATTAAACGGTTTCATCTTATGTCAGGAGAAATGTTGTTATTAGCCAGTGATGGGCTATGGCAATCGTCCGTGGCTGGATATTGGCAGGCTCCTGTCGGTATTGATAGTCGTAGTAAGTTCGAATCGTATATAAGAGACAGAGTGCGGGATGCGTTGAACTCCGGAAGTTCGGATAATGTAACTGTATTGGGTTTGTATGCGGCGATGAGGGAAGTAGAGTGAGTCGAATGTATTTTGCTTCTTGTGGTATTTTCCTGTTTTTCAGTTCTATGGCATTAGCTGCAGACCTGCCAGAACCTCCTCCGGCTTGGCGTTATATACAGATGCCGAAGATGGTTGAAATACTCGGAGGTAGCTTTGAAATGGGTTGTAAGCCGGGGCGTGATGATGTAGAGGGTGGCTGTGATGAAGATGAAAAGCCATGGAGGTCGGTCACGGTGCCTGCTTTCCGGTTGAGTGAAACGGAAGTTACGGTTGGGCAGTTCCGTGCGTTTGTTGAAGCAAACAGCTATGAGGTGGATGCAGAAATGCAGAATGCCTGTTGGAATGGTAAGAACGAGAGTAGTCGTGTCGATGAGCATAATGGTTGGTTAAACCCTGGTTTTGAACAAACTGATGAGCACCCCGTGACATGTGTTAGCTGGGTTGATGCACAAGCTTTTCTTGAGTGGCTGCGCAAGAGTAAAAAACAGGATTATCGTTTGCCAACAGAAACAGAATGGGAGTATGCCGCCAGAGGGGGGAAGGAATCTGCATATTTCTGGGGAAATAAAGCAGGTGCAGGTTGTGCTTATGCCAATGCTGCTGATAAAAAAGCGCAAGAAGTTTACAGGGGATGGGAAGAAGTGGCTGACTGTGATGATCAATATGTTTATACGTCACCAGTTGGTAGGCTGAAGGCAGGGCAGCATGGGCTTAAGGATATGCATGGCAATGTTTGGGAATGGGTAGAAGATTGCTATAAAAATTATGATGCTAATACACCAGTCGACGGTAGTGCCTACACAGATTGTAGTAAGAGTGATTCTCGTGTGTTGCGTGGCGGATCCTGGTTACATAAACCTAATTATCTGCGTTCAGCAAACCGATATAAGGCGAATTCCACTGATCGATACTTCTTCGCTGGGTTTCGCATTGCATTGACGGAATAAGCTGTGTGTTTGAGCGGTTTTGCAGGTTAGCCAATTAAAGCTTCTCTCATCTATCACAAACCAAGATATTTTTTATACCATAAATCAGCTTGTTCCTGGCTAATCAAAGAATTATCCCCTGTTCGATTGCGGTGTTCCATCCAGAGGTGTGAGTTATCTCCAAGTTGTATGCTTTTAGCAATTTTCTCAATGACTTGGTAAGCTTTTTCACGTTCTTCAGGAGTTGATGCGTGTTGATTTTTCAAAATATCATTGGCACGCATTTCCAATTCGGTTCGTTTGCTTACTACATTGCTTAAAGCCCCGTTTTGGATAGCTTTATTGTAATAATTCCAAGCCTTTCCCCAATCAGCTGAAACCCCCCTTCCTTCTTGATAGGCATAAGCAAGCCATAGGGTTGCATTGTTATTACCTTTGTTAGAAGCCTGTGTAAGTATTGGTATAGCTTTAGGCCACTTGCTGCTGTCATTACTGTTAATCCAGACGTTAGCCATCTGTTCCCGTTCATCGATAGTCATCTTTCCGATCTGAGGCCCATCAGAAAATAAAATGTTATAAGCGAAAAGAAAAGTTATGAGAAACATTAATATGTATTTTAGAGATGTAGTAAACACTATCCACTCAGAATTTAAGGGTGATTGATCTTCCAGCAGATCTAAGCTGCTGATAGTAATGATTTCTACACTCAAGAATAAATAGGCATTCAGCTTGCCTTGCTATTGCTTGGTGAAAAATATTGTTGGAATATTATACCATTAGGTGGCAGGAAGAGGTATCATGTTGTTCAGGCTAGACTAATCTTTTTTGACGGTAATTTATTTGGGAAGGATGATCTGGGATTAATGTTGAGTGCTTATAGTGTGAGCGAATTCTTGGGTGTCACTAGGTACTGGGAAAAGGGTTAAATCGGTTAAGAGTTGAAAAAATTTATTATCTTATGAGTAGATTTTGCTTACTTTCTTCTGTCTTGATATCGGCCTGTTTAATATCATTTGCTGGAGTTGCTCAGGCTAATAACATTAGCCTTCCACCAGGTTTTGAGTCTTTATCTGCTCCTGAGCCTGAGTCGTCACGTACAGTAATCGAACCACCACCAAAAAATGATGAGTTGTTTTTACGATCAAAAACAAAAATTCCTGGTGGTGCATTAGGTTCAATAGGGGGACGAGCTAATGATGTTAAAAAGGAGGAGCGTGAACGTCAGGCAGCAATAGCTGCTAAAGAAAAGGCAGCTGAAGAGGAACGTGAACGTCAGGCAGCAATAGCTGCTAAAGAAAAGGCAGCTGAAGAGGAACGTGAACGTCAGGCAGCAATAGCTGCTAAAGAAAAGGTAGCTGAAGAGGAGCGTGAACGTCAGGCAGCAATAGCTGCTAAAGAAAAGGTAGCTGAAGAGGAGCGTGAACGTCAGGCAGCAATAGCTGCTAAAGAAAAGGCAGCTGAAGAGGAGCGTGAACGTCAGGCGGCAATAGCGGCCGCAGCTGAGGAAAAGGCAGAAGAAGAACGCAAACGTAAGGAGGCGGAAGCAGCTGCAGCTGAGGAAAAGGCAGCAGAAGAGGAGCGCAAACTCCAGGCATCAAAAGCAGCCGCAGCTGAGAAAAAACGTCAGGAAAGAGCGGCTGAGAAGGAACGTAAGCGTCAGGCAGCAAAAGCAGCCGCAGCTGAGAAAAAACGTCAGGAAAGAGCGGCTGAGAAGGAACGTAAGCGTCAGGCAGCAAAAGCAGCCGCAGCTGAGAAAAAACGTCAGGAAAGAGCGGCTGAGAAGGAACGTAAGCGTCAGGCAGCAAAAGCAGCCGCAGCTGAGAAAAAACGTCAGGAAAGAGCGGCTGAGAAGGAACGTAAGCGTCAGGCAGCAAAAGCAGCCGCAGCTGAGAAAAAACGTCAGGAAAGAGCGGCCCAGAAAGAACGTGAGCGCCAGGCAGCGAAAGCAGCTGCAGCTGAGAAAAAACGCCAGGAAAGAGCAGCCCAGAAAGAACGTGAACGCCAGGCAGCGAAAGCAGCTGCAGCTGAGAAAAAACGCCAGGAAAGAGCGGCCCAGAAAGAACGTGAGCGCCAGGCAGCGAGAGCAGCTGCAGCTGAGAAAAAACGTCAGGAAAGAGCGGCCCAGAAAGAACGTGAGCGCCAGGCAGCGAAAGCAGCTGCAGCTGCGAAAGCCAGGCAACAAGCAGAGTATCAAAGGAAGTGGCAAGAGCAGCAGGCAGCGAAAGCAGCCGCAGCTGAGAAAGCCAGGCAACAAGCAGAGTATCAAAGGAAGTGGCAAGAGCAGCAGGCAGCGAAAGCAGCCGCAGCCGAGAAAGCCAGGCAACAAGCAGAGTATCAAAGGAAGTGGCAAGAGCAGCAGGCAGCGAAAGCAGCCGCAGCCGAGAAAGCCAGGCAACAAGCAGAGTATCAAAGGAAGTGGCAAGAGCAGCAGGCGCGAAAGGAACGCGAGCGCCAGGCAGCTTTAGCTGCGCAAAAACAGCCAGCAGCAAACCAAAACAATTGCTTCACCGAAGCCTGTAATGATCGAGAGGGTCTCTTAGATGAAATATACAAAAACCTTGGACAGTAAGGTGTAACTAATGAAGATATTTTTTTTAAACTTATTATTTTTATTAATTATTGGTTCAGCGTATGCAGTGGATTCAATACCTGCTAATTCTGGATCTCCAGCTAGTAATGAAAATGCTAAACCTACTCCTTCCCGGCAGGTAACCAAGAATGATCTAAGAAAAAAAATAAATGAATTGGTTGTTTTGAGTAGTGAAATTGGTGCTATTTTTTCTCAAATCGACAAAAAACTATCAACCATTAAAGCTAATTTATGCAAATTTGATGTTAATGTCTTAAATGGTGCCTTGGAATTGGCCCGGTATGAGATGAGTGAGCATAATAAGTTACTTAGAGAAGCAACTGATAAGAGGGAGAAGGAAAGACTTAAAAAGTCAATAGTGCTTAGTAAGAGCTTGATTGAGTCTTTAGAGAAAGAAAAAATAGTTGTTGAGAAATCTAAGAGCAAAAGTTGCCAATAATACCATAGGTAAATAAACGTGAAGTTTTTAAAATTGTATATGATTTTTTTTATGATGATCGTGCCCTTGCTTTCTAAAGCTGATATAGAAGATAAATGCAATACCTCTAATTATAAAGAGGCCACGAATGAAGAAGTTTTCGAAATGCTGACATGCATAGAAGAAGAATTGAAAACGACAAAGTTTATAGCCAATGCTGTTCTCAGTTATACAACTCAATTTTACAATAGTCTGAAACTATTGGAGGAAGAGCATAAAAAATGCAAGTATGTTGAAAGTAAATATGTACATAGCAGAAGTGCGATGACTAATTTTGAGATAGAAAAGTATAATTCATGTCAGATGGAGATACCCGAAGATAAAAAGGAATTAAGTGATATTGCCCTCCAAATAAAACAGCTTGATAGTGATAATGATGAGCTTAAAGAGTATTTCAATCAGCTAAATTCACGATTGGAGCTGATTAAGTTGCAATCTGAAAATATCTTTTGAGTTTATGGTTATGATGAATAATTTTAGCTTTAGGTGTCATTTTTTACTGTATGCTTTGGTGTTAATTGCGTTGGGAGGGTGCGTCAAAGATAACTTTCTTAGAAGTACAAACAGCTTGGCATTGTATTGCGATCGAATGATGCCTAGCAAATATCTTCAAAATACAGGTGCTACTCCTGAAGTTTATAAACAGGATTTGTGGTATTTTCTTAAGGGGATAAATCTTCGCCCAAATAGATTCAGCTCAATGTATTCAGTCCTAAAGCAGCCTGGTTTATGTAATGACATATTTCGCTCCATGAGAAATAATAAAAGAGGTGGTAGGCTAACCAGTGAAGATTTGATACGGATACGGGATAGGTCATTGTTGCAATATAAAAAACAATTTGCAGCCAGACCTCAGGCCAACAGACCTCAGGCCAACAGACCTCAGGCCAACAGACCTCAGGCCAACAGACCTCAGGCCAACAGACCTCAGGCCAACAGACCTCAGGCCAACAGACCTCAGGCCAACAGACCTCAGGCCAACAGACCTCAGGCCAACAGACCTCAGGCCAACAGACCTCAGGCCAACAGACCTCAGGCCAACAGACCTCAGGCCAACAGACCTCAGGCCAACAGACCTCAGGCCAACAGACCTCAGGCCAACAGACCTCAGGCCAACAGACCTCAGGCCAACAGACCTCAGGCCAACAGACCTCAGGCCAATGTTAACCAAATAAGTAACTGTAGTTCAGATGATCTTGATTATAGAAGATTTTTAAATAGAGAGCTTAGAAAGAAATACAAAGGAACAAAGGGACTAGGGCTTTCTGATACACAAGCATATACTATGGGGTTAGTGGAGTCTTTTCAAAAAGGCTACAAGGCATGTGGAGGTAAAGAGAAGTTTAAAGATAAAAATCTTTATTCCAAATTTCTTGCGATGACAAAGGGAAAAGTTAATTTCGCTTATGTCAATGGATGTGGTTTTTTTGCAAAAAAGGTCTCGGCGTCTGGCATTAAAATGAGCTTGAATGAAGTTTATCCATACCATAATGCTTCTTATAAAGTGCATCTTAATAACTATTTGGAATGTCTTGATATTAAATCATGATCTTATACATTAACTATGGAATATGTGACTTTAAAGGAGTGCAACCTGTCTCCCGCGCTTACCAAAAATCAATGAGTTGGCCAATTGGGTTTGGTGCTGAATCAGGCTGGTTTTATGTCGAAATCGCCACGATCAAATGGTGTGAACGGTAGATCAACAAGTTACAGAGCGGAAGACAGGTTGCACTCACTTTAAAGTGTGGTGAGGGTTTTCAGAGATTTTAAATTAACTGCTTGAATTGTGAGCTTTTTTGTGGGGGGAGCTTTGATTGTAAAACATCAGAATTTGCTTTCTTTATTTGATCTTTCAAAGATCTGGTTAACCTCACATTAGGAGTACTCATTAGTTTTCTATTTTACATTAGGCGTAACTCATGGACAAAAAAATTAAACTATTAGCTGTAATTGGTACAGCTATTATAACAAATGCATGCACTTCACAAAGTGATACACTAGACTCTACAAGTTCTTTATCAGGAAGTACAACTTCACCTGTAACACATTCCCATAGCGGTAAGGTTCATTCTCATTTACTAACTGCAACGGGAATAGGGCATACTCACAAAACAAGTCTTGGAAGTTCATCTAACAGCTATAGTGGCGGCATTAGTAATAGCCAAGTAGATTACTCTCATTATGAAGTACCAAAAACAGTTGTCAAAACTGTTGTGACTTGCACTAAATGTAGTAAACCAGCAGCCCCACGTTCGAGTGGTAATATGCATACACATCCTGCGATTCCAGGTTGTACTGATGCTATAAAGCACAATCACCCCCATCCTCAAGGTGGACGTCACTCACATAAGTATAGTTGTAAAAAACCGATGATGGCACCAAAACCAGCACCAAAACCATTCGACTGCAGGCCTTATACTAAAGCAGTATTTAATACTAAGCTTGATAGGATAACAGGGACTATGCTTGCTGAAGTAACATATTGTCATAAAATGAGTAGGCGGAATGCTACGATTACTAATAAATGCAGAAAGATATTGCGTTGTGTCCATGATCGAGCTAATTAAGGCAATTATAAAATATGTGGGATTAGCAGTTATTTCTGTGCTATTCTCTCTAGCTTTTTTTTATGTGCTTCTAACAAATTATAAACTTGGTGATGCTAATGAAGTAAGTGTTGATGTTAAAGATAGATACCTCCAATGCCTACAAATCAAAGATGCTAAGTCAAGGAAGGATTGCTTGTATCCAGTTAAAAAAGAAGCGTATGAAGAGGTTTTTAATGAAGTCAAGTCTGATAGAGTGTTGATTAATGTTATATATGTTATTTTGATCATTAATCTTTTGTCGCAATTGTTTGTTTTTTTTCTTTGGTTGTTCAAGGATAAGTCTTTTGAAAGATTAAGAATTATTAGTGCTTGGAACTTGAATACCCCTCCAATGGTTGGCGTACTAGGTACTATAATATCTGTTTCTTACTTTGTTTCTCAAGGTGGGGCTGAAAATCTCGATCAAATACTGAAATCCTCTTTCTACGATGCTGCTAAAACCACAGTAATTGGTGGTTCTATCTATGTGATCAATTTATTCTTGGTATCAATAATTGAAAGCGACTAAAAGCTCACCGCCTTTAATTATTTTATTGGATTTCTTGTTTATATTTATCTTTGTTCTTCTGCTTATGTCAGAAGGAGATAAGTTAGACAGGTTTATACTCCCTGACTTACTTCCTGGTGATTTAGAGCCAATAAATGAGGAGGGCGATTTGCAAATATCTTGTCCTCAGGTGTACTCGGATTGTGCAGGAAAAAGATTCCTGAATATACCAAAGTATTTGAGAACTAGCATAGCGGAAGTAAAACTTACCTATTCCTTTCCGCCTCATGGCTGTAATAATCTGAATATTACCCTGATGTATTCTAGCGGAAGAACAGTGATTGATATGGAGGCACTTAAAGAGAAAAACCCATGTATTAAGGGCTGAAACTAATGTTGAGAGTAGTCCTATACCGAAAGTGAATAACTGATGGGTCAGAACCGAACCCAAAGCCCACCCCGCCAATCCCCAGGCCCCATCTCACACCGATTAACCCGATAAGCCAACGTAAACAATTCCGCAAACCGCATCTCCCGCTCACCCCGAATCATCCGCTCCACATCCTCCTCAGTCAGCGCCAGCAGCGAAGCAACTTCAACAGCATCAACCCCCATCTGCCGAAAAATCCACTCTAATTCCGCCGTGCTTGGTGCCTGATAATTCTCAATAGCCATAACCAAAATCGCCAATAATATAAAAATAATACCCATCAGAACCCGGCTCAAAGCAAGCCAAGTTCACAAAAAGAAGTCACGGTTTCACCAATTACAAAATGATCCAGAATCCGCACATCAATCAGCCCCATAGCCTGTTGCAGGCGGTTGGTAATACGCTCATCAGCAGTACTGGGTTCAGCAATGCCACTCGGATGGTTGTGTGCCAGAATCAGCGCAGCAGCATTATGGTGTAAAGCACGCTTCACCACTTCCCGTGGGTGGACGCTGGCCCCGTCGATAGTGCCGTGGAATAATTCTTCGTAACTAATAACCCGGTGCCGGGTGTCGAGAAAGACGCAGGCGAAGACTTCGGATTCACGGTCTCTGAGTTGTTGGGTGAGGTAGCAACGCACCGCGTCGGGGTCGCTCAATACATCGCCACGCTTGCACTTCTCAAACAGGTAACGGCTGGAAAACTCAATCAATGCCTTACCCAGTGCCGAAGATTCAACTAATGGCCGCAGCCCTCCAGCTTGATAAAGCCATGTCTGAGCATCAGGCTTATCAATCCCAAACAAGATAGATACCAATTCAACATCAGATAAATCATTCGCTGCCTTGCGTAGCAATGCCCCGCCTGCACTAAAACAGCTATCCCCATAAAGGCTGCTTACTTCCCGAACCTGATCAGCCTGTTGTTCTGCCACTATATGTAAAACTTCCTGCCTGTTTGCCATTTCCCGAACCTTCGCCGTTATTGAACTTCCTTTTGTGGTCAGCGACCAGTAGGCGCAGTCAGGGGTAACAAGCCGCAAGGGGAGGGGAATCACCCGGCCTGTACAAGGGAATGGGGGGCATTTCAGAAATGCTCCGGAATGACCGCGGAAGGTTGGGGATGCCCCTTGCGGGGCGTGAGGGTGAAATCCTTAGGGTGACTGGAAGGAAGTGTTATTTTGCGGTTTTGAGTAAAGCACGTCGTAGTGTTGAATAATCTACGTTCAGGCTACGCGCAATCTCAGCTTTGCGTTTCCCGGAGTCCAGTAATTGCTGTGCCAGTTTTACCTGTTCCGGTGTCATAGCCAACGGCCTGCCAAGTCGTTGTCCTCGTTTCTTCGCGGCAGCCAAACCTGCTTTGGTACGTTCTTTAAGATTCTCGCGTTCCATCTCTGCCATTGCGGCAATAATACTGAAGACCATACGACCTGCTGGGGTAGTGGTGTCGATGCCTTCGGTGAGTGACTGGAAGGCAATATCACGATTACGCAGCTTATCGAGGATTTGCAGCAGGTGAATAGTCGAGCGCCCTAGACGATCCAGTTTCCATACTACTAACGTGTCACCGGCTTGTAGTGTGTCCAGTAATTCAGTCAGCGCGGGTCGTTCAGTTTTTGCGCCGCTATGGCCAAAATCTTCAAAACACTGAATGCAACCGGCTGTATTTAATGCTTGGTGTTGGAGATCTGAATTTTGGTCGGTGGTTGATACTCGGATATAGCCATATTTTGGCATTTTTGCTCCTGTCTTTTTGATCAAGGTTTTTGATCATTTTGGGCCTTTATAAATCAGTGGTTTGCAGAGGGCAAGGTTTATGATCAAAAAGGGTGGTTTTTGATAATTGGGTCATTGGGGTTAGTTTGTTAGAAAGTGGATAAATAAAGAGGTTACTTGTACAATTGTAACCATGAAGATCATTGCAGATACAAATATCTTTCTTGCTGTCGTGCTGGATGAACCGGAAAAAGACAGTATTATCGATATGACCGGTGAGTCAGATATTATTGCACCAGAAATTTTGCCTTATGAAATGGGCAATGCTCTGTCAGCAATGCTGAAACGTAGGCAATTATCGGAACAGGAAGCACTGTCAGCTTTGCAAACTGCCTACAAAATTCCGGTGAGATTGGTCAGTGTCGATGTGCATGCAGCGCTAAAACTTGCAATGGCCCATAATATTTATGCCTATGATGCCTATTTTCTTCATTGTGCATTAACACAGTCGTTACCGTTGATGACTCTTGATCGGCGGATGAAGGCTATAGCTAAAACACTAAAGATTAAATTATTGGAGCCACTCTCATGAAAGTGTTTACTTATTCAGAAGCCCGTCAGAATCTTGCGGAAGTACTGAAGCTGGCTCAGAAAGAAGAGATTGAAATCCGTCGCCGGGATGGTGCGGTATTTTCGTTAACAGCGAAACGTCAGCAAAAACGCTCTCCCTTTGATGTGCCGGGAGTTAAGTCTCGTGCTACCACTCAGGATATTCTGGATGCTGTCAGAGAATCACGGGCAAGGTAAGCTGAAGCCGGAAATGAAGTTAGTTTGAAAGGAAAATTTCTTTTTTCACTACTTTTGGTATTAGTCGCCCACTCTTTCCCGGCTGCATAATGACGATAGCTTTATTGTGTTCCGGGCCATAACTGATATGTAACGGTTTATCATCACCGTAATAATACAGTCGGTCAAACGGTGTGTTTTCCACGATCCATTGCCCGACTTCCAGCATGCTTTCATCCGGTATAATAAAATCACAGGCAGCACCCAGGCGTTTACAAATAAGATTGCCACGGGTATTCAGCTCGTGCGAAGCGTGTTGGTCACGGCTGGGGTCGATTCTTCCGGGAATATGTTTTACTAGTTCGCGGGAGCAGAAGCCGTAGGTCAGCTCGATACCGCCGAAGTAATCCATCACCGGGTCGATAATGTGTTTTGTCAGTTCAGCGAGTGCGTTATAGGTATCGACTTGTTGTGGTAGGTTGGGTAGGCCGGTTTTTTGCTGAGTTTCGCCGCAGGCAATGAAGTCAGCGAAGCTGTGGTATTGGCCGCAGGGTGCGGTTAGTTCCGGAATTGTCTGCGTCGGGCGCAAGGTAAAGCCATCCACTTCCAGTCTGTGTTGCTCCAGTCGCTGGTCGAATTTATCCGGTGGCATACCGTATTCTTCTAGTTCGAAACCTTCCAATTCCGTGAGCTGTTGGTCGAATGCTTTTTGTTCGGTGTAGTGTGGATGATGCTCTGTTATGAAGCGTGACTTGAGGTAGAGGTAGGGCGCTGCATAATCCTCGCCGTATTTGTAGTAGCGCAGGGTTTGGTCAACCAGACTGATTTTTATGCGTTCCAGCATGCGTGGTATGGCGCTCTCGTCGAAGTTGTCGTATTTCATCAATGACAATTTGCCAGATTCGGCGTGTATTTTTAACAGGTCGGCGGTGGTGATGTCGCCATAGATATGGGTAGCGCAGCCAATATAGACCCGTAGTAGTGCGGGTAGTAGCGCGGTGTTATCAGTGTGGAAGGTGAGTGAGCCTGATTCATCGAGATAGCCATAGCCCTGGGTTGCTGCTTGTTGACAGAGTTCGCGCAGTAGTTCCGGATTTCCGGCAGAGAATAGAAGCTGTTCGCCAGCGGCCTGTGCGTTCTGGTAGTTGTTGAAAAAGGTTTTGACGTCGCGTTTCAGGCTTTCGGGGAGAGAGTGGTACACGCGTTTAGCTTCAAAGCGGCGCATAGCGAAGTAGATCATCAGGTCATCGCGGCGGCTGTCGAATGACTGTTCTAGGATTTCATCGCCGTGGAAGCGTTTCAGGAAGTTGAGGGCGCGTTTCCAGCTGACTAATAGTTCTTTGACGGTAGCGGTGCGGTCGAACTCATCTTCCTGTGGTGGGCGACCTAATTCAAGCCAGCGTAACCAGAGTGCATCGAGTAATTCGGCGTTTTGTTGATAGAACTCGCGTTCTTTCTCGGCGCGAGTTGGCTTGGGAATGGATTGAATCAGGCGGTTAGCAGTTCCCCGGTTGCGGTAGCGGCTTTCGAGGAAGGCTTGTTCGACTTCTTTGTCTTTAAAGATGAAAAATACGCCAGGGCCAACGGCGACAGGTTCTTCGTCGAGTACGTATTGCAGGTAGGCGCGGAATTCATCCTGTGAGTAGTATTTTTGAAAGGTGTTGCGTTTAGTGAGTACACCATCGCGGTAGAGGCGGCCACGATCGGGTGAAGACTCGCCGAGCATGACGGCAGTGCAGAGGAATTGCTTACACAGGCGGTATGCGCCGAGTATGGCGTCAATGCGTTCGTCTTTGTCTTCGATGACGTTGATGACGAAGCCGAGGTTTACGATGTCGGCGCTGTGCTTTTCGTTATCAGGGTAGAAGTGGGGATCCCAGCCGTTGGCGGTGACGTTGTTTTTTGTGAGAATGTTTACGTCGCTACCTTTGCCACAGCCATAGTCAAATACGCTGTGTTGGCCTTCGAGGAAGTCGTATTTGGCGAGGATTTGCATGGGTTTGGAAAGGGCGTAGCGAGTTAGGGCGGTGCGGTGGCGATCTACCGTAGGCAACTTGTCAGGAATCTCCACCTTAGTAAGTTGTTCTGTGTTTGTCAAAGGAAGTAAATCATGACCACTCAGGTAGTAGCCTTTGCTTTCTATCAGTGAAAGCCAAGTTTCACGGAAGCCGATAATACGGGAATTGTCAAACAACCCAAGCTGCTCAGCCTTTTCAGTCAGCGCAATATACTTATCCCTTTGAGGGTGACTATTTGGAATCAAAAGTTCTTTCCGATGAAGAATCGGAGGATTCGAAGATTTCTCATTACTTCTGGGCTTTACAGAACCAGCACTCAGAACAATTTTCCAACTGTTTTTTAGAGATGGGAATGCCGTATCAAAAAAATCAGGATAATTAAGCAACGATATGTTGTTGAAATCATTGTTCAGCTTAATAACATTGAAATCAATGGAGAGGGAAACTCCAGCTAGCTTAGCCGCTTGATTTACTAGTTTTTGCACTTCAGGTGACTGAAACTCATTGAGAGACTCATGCCAGTAGGTATTAACCCCTACCTTTTTTCCTGATTGAAGCTTTTTAGCAGGTGACATACTTAGCCACCATACGACTTCAAATGTTGGGCAATAGCACTAAAAATTTCTTTTATCTTGAAGGTTGGTAGAGCCCAAATTCGCCTCAAGATATCACTCATACTTAACTCATCAAGATGTGACGTTAGATTATTTTTTAACGGTTGAAGCTCTTCTAACTCACTAGGAAGAATCTTTGCAGGTGCTGCATCAAAAACACCCAAGTAATATTCAACCTCATTTTGACTCAAAGTCGAAACATCCTTTATCTCTAACAGAGGCGCTTTCCATGCAGAAACTTTTTCCACTCGGCTGGCTTCATCAATTTCCTGTATTCGGCTCCTTAAATTACTTAACTGTTCCTCAACCTTGCTTTTATCACTAGCAGACAAATAACTGGGCGAATCAGCTAATTCCTTGAGTTTTAAACGGCAATATTTTTTATCCAACTCATACAGTGGTAGTGACAGTTTTGTATTCTGCCGAACCCAGTCACGGGAGCGTTTTTTAGCAGATGCGATACATTCTTCTGATAATTTCTGGTAAGTTAACTTGAAATCCCAAAGCTGCTCAGTTTCTTTTTCATCTAAAAAGTGCTCGAAATCGACTAATTGTTCTTCAATTTTTTGAGGTAATTTTTCCTGTATAAGATCGGCACTTGCATCATACTGTTGCCATGAACTGACATCACGTATGATATATTCTAGCTGTTGAGTCATGTCATCAAGCTCATCAGCATCACGAGTTCCAGCAAAGACAGAAGAAAGCAATTGTGCTTTCTGCAATGTGTCAGTTACATCATCAAAAGAATTGAGCTGCACGTTATATAGAAGACCAAACTCATTATTATGATCTTTGATAACATCACGCAGCTTATCCTGCCGAGTATGTATTGAACGCTGGTAAGCACTTATCTCATCAGCACTTAACACACCTTTAGCTTCACCTAATGACTTAATCAATCCATCCCCTGTAACTATTTCACTTCTCAGCTGAGATACAGGAGTAGAGCTTGGGGGAATTGGTTGGCGGGGGTAGTCATCGCATTTTGCGAGTGTCATGCTGAATTTTTGACGCGCCTCAATTTGGCTGATACTACGAGAAACATGCAACTCAAACTTCCTCGCATCATCAGAAAAACCTAAAGCCTTTAAACCTTTAATTGCTGAATTAGTTCGGTTACGAAATTTCTCTAATTCCAACACATTGTGACAAGATTGACGCAAAATCCAGTCATCTACACGTTGAGCAATCAATTGTTTAATAATATCTACTTGTTCGGTGACTTCACTAACTATCCCAGCTGGCCAGCGTGGAGACTCATTACCAAACCTATTTAATAACACAAGGCAATCACTGCCGTTTTTAATAAGATACTGAGTATTTTCTTCTCTTGCAGAACGTTCGGTGGAGATCTCTATGTCTTCAATTTTCTTTTTTACCTCCCCAACTTTTGACGTAATACTGTCTGCAATATCCATCAAATAACGATATTGTCCTTCTAATATTTCAGGAATAGGCTCTTGTTTATTGATTAACTCAGCCTCATCCGCAATTTGCAAGATTTCGCTGTATTCGGTGGCTAGTTCCCATTTCTGCAATAGTGCTCGCCACTGCTGCTCAGCATTTTCAGAAGGGAAAACCAACCGAGTTTGTGCCAGAACAGCCTCATCGAGTGTGTTTTGCTTTCCCCTTTTACTGGAAAAAACTTTATTGACCCACTCAGTTGGCGCAATTATTTTCTTATTAAATTGAATCCGTTTAGCTGGAACCTTATTACCGATAATCAAACCCAACAACGCTCCAGCTGAAGCAGTATTCATGCCGTAAGGAGGTTTTATCAATTCATAAAGCGAATCAAGAAGAGAGCGGGCAGGGTTAGATTGATGTTGCTCCAATACCCGATCATATAACAGCTTTACTGATGAATTATGAGGGGGTAGCAATTCACCTTTAGAGGAAAGAGCTTTCCACTTACTAGCAAGCAATACATTTGCTCTATTCTGAAGGCGCTTAGGTTGTGCTTGTATCCATGAAGCAGTAACCCCTTGTATCAGTAAGTTCCGAGTTAGTGTAGAAACATCTGTAGCGCCCGCACCGGAAGCACTTGTGAAACCATCAAAATTGAAGCTAACTGCAAGGGGGTAGACTTCTTTGAAAATATTAGCTCCGGCAATCTTCAAGCGACCCTGTTCAGTTCCTTCAATACCTGCTGCCCATGAAATGCGCTGTTTAATTGAACCTATTATTAAACTATTTAACATAGTTCTACTACGTTGCAGCTCATCAGGAATAAATCGGCGGAACTTCTCTTTTTCTTGCTCCCCCAGTCTATTTTCAAATAAATCAATACGCACAAGATGTTCGGCAATTCCTGCATCAGCATCAACTAAACCAATAACCCAAATAGGTGCTTTTAACACCTTGTAGTGATTCAACTGCTCCCGAAATACTCCTGACAAGTGCTCATCTATAGCCTCCTGATCCTCGGAGGGATGTAGGTAGAAATAAATCACCTGTCCTTTTGGATCATTGGGTGCGACAGCCCCTATCCACGCCTTAAATGCATCTTCGACAGTGTCTTGTAAAAAATCACTGTGTGTAAAACTGGCTTGGAAAAACCAGTCGGGGGTAGAAATTTCATGGCGCGGCCCAAAATCGGTGGGAACATCTCCCACTCCTGTTTCACTAGCACCTTTTAGCAAAAAGAGCTTCTTAACATCCTGAGAATCAACTTGACCTAAAGCCCTTCTTACCCATTGCTCAAACTGACCACGTGTAGATGCATCGACGACAAATTCATATTGGCCTAAATCTGCATTCCACTCTAAAACTCCAAAACGGTTTGATAACTCGTTAAGCGCTGTAGTTAACTCACTTAATGGTAGAGCACTAGCTTGTGCCAACAACTGTTTAACAGTACTTTGCTCCTGCCGCCCAATTCGCATCTTTTCCAAAACAGCGATACTAATGAGAAGCAAGCGCTGTGATTTTGATAAATGCCCCTGGAATTTTTCTAATAATAGCTGCAATGTTTCAGCAACCATAGTTCCCGTTTCACGTTCAGCTGCAATCATTTCAGGAAGCATATGTTGCGACACTAATTCAGCAACGCTAATCTGCTTTAAACGTCCATCTTGTAATGCATCATCACCTGCAGTTTGCTCCAGTGTCTCTTTAATAAAAGTAAGCGCTGAACGGGATTGCACAATGTCTTTTTGGCGTGTTAAAAACCAGGTTGCGAGAGGATGAAGTGGCCAACAACCTTGTGCGATAACCCGCGAAAACTGTTCAGCCTCACTCCATACTGGAAAACGCTGGTAAGCAGGTAAAACCTGGCTTATCAATCGCCAAGTTTCCTGACTGCTTTGGTTACTGCCAGTACTATCCCATAACGCATTTAGCTCATGCTTTTGTTTGCGAATCATATGCGCAAACAACGTTTCCAGATTTGTTGATAGATACCATTTTTGGGCAGAATCAAAACGCGTAATGTAACGCTGAAGCTGCCGTAAGTCAGCACTACTAAACCGTTGTAAGTAGGCTTTTAGTTCATACTGAATGAATCCAATAAAACGAATTTTATGACCATAATCCTGCACTCCCTGAAAAACTTGCTGTAAAGCGGCATCACCCGCTAAACGTGGCTTATCAGCGGCATATTCTAAATAACGACCAAACTCATCGAATAAGATAACTACACTGGAGAACAAGCCGTCATCACCACAATAAACCCCGCACAGTGTTTTTAATAACTCTTGTGCGGACTCCTGCCCCTGAACAGGAATCGGTATACCATTAGCCTCTTCATAGACGGTATCAACCAAACTATAAATCGATTCATCATTCTGTTGCAAAGCATCACAAATTTGGGCTTTAGTTTGGGCCGGAAGGTATTGATCAAACTGAGTGGTTCGGAAGTCAAAATTCCTTTCCACAAACTGCTCTGCAACTTCAAAACGTGGTGATAAAGCACGAATAGCACTAGTATCAGCACCGTAATGTTGCAGCTGTGACAAAGCTGATTGGGTTAAGGTATTCCCTAAATGAAAGCCGGACATTCCATCCAGGGTTAAAACTAAAGCAGGGCGATCTAAAGTGTGCAATTGCTGTTGCACTTGCACTGAAAGGTCAGCATCAGCTTGTTTAATATTCTCTAGAATATTCCTCGATAGATCCCCAACAGGATCACCCAACAAACTGGCACAAGTCAGTGCTAAATGCGACTTGCCTGAGCCATACCCAGCAACGACCATCCAATATGGGTTGTGATCCTCATTATTGATGCCGCCGATGAGTGATGTTAGTAAATCACTAACGAAACTGACGCTATCTTTAAGTACATAATCTTTATCAATGCCTTCTGATTCAGCTTTTCCTGCACCATGATAATGAGGTCCATGGAAAACAAATGCCTGAGCAGCTTGCTTAGCTTGATCGGGGCGTTCTGTTGCCCAGCGCAATTGAACCGCACCTTCGAAGAAATTTTCTTGATGGAAGCTAACTAATTCGCCAAGTTTCAAAACATGTACTCCTTTACCCTATTACTCTGCTTTTAAAAAAGTTCGCTATATAGGTCATTAATAACTTGTTGAGTATCCTTCAATCTCAATATCATAAAATCCCCAGTATACCGATCCACTTGAACTAAACCTTTGTCAGACAAGTCATCAATCCAGTAACTAACATCTGAATCATTCCAACCTGTAACTCTAAAAAAATGAGTTTTGTTAGCAAACTGTTCTAATGAAAGTTGTTGCTCATCACTAAAAAGTTCGTCCCAAAGTAAGTATAAATACGCCGCATAAACTGGCAACATATCTTTTTTCAGTGGAGCTTTAGAAAATCGTAGTAACTTCTCATCATCATGAGTCTGAAAAACTTCAGCTAATGCCCAGCAATTATCCGTAAAATAGGTTCTTATTACTAAGGAGGCTAAACCCTTTACGTAGCCAAACTCACCTATTTTCTTTGCTAAACTAGCTTGGTAATCGCCCAATGTGAAATGATCGCGCAACCGCAACTGATCGTTTGCAAACAATTCAAACCAAGCGGTGGCTATACCTTCGGCTTGCTCTGAGGAACTATTACTTCGACAAAGTAGTAAGTGAAGCAACCATAATGTTTGTGGCTCACTCAGAAAATAATCTTCGGTGTGAACCAATTTTCCCACTTGCGTTAAAGTTGTCTGCCAGATCTGATTTTTTTTCGTCGCTGTTATTAGGCCCATCCCCATAGCGTAATAAATCATTGGTTCGACTTTTCCACTAGATTTACCCGTTGGGATGTCTGTTTCCTCACTAATCTCTTCTTTTGTGCCATTACCATCTTTACTGGCAAAGTTAAGGAGTGCGGCAAGCAAACGCCTGTCTGGAACGAAGTCAGCAGGGAAGTTAGTGGGAAGTATATTTGTCGCTAATGTCATAGTTTAGGCTGCTCCAAACTGACGTGCACCTAGGGCTGTAATGTTTACCAGTACCGCCTTCTCTCTCAGGCTGCCATCCGGCATTTGTACAGAACCTAAGGACCAACACTGGCCTTTTTCTAGCTTAGCCAAGCGTTCAGCCCATTCATTTTTACTAATGTCAGGGGTAGCGCTACTAAGCATTTTTGCTAAGTTATCTATGCCTGATGTAGGTGGTTTAAAAAACAGCTTATGGCCAGTCATAAAGAGCCTGGCCCTCTGCTCCTGATTAAACTGCTCCATATCCTGAGTGGCTAATATTAAGGATAAGCCAAACTTACGGCCCTCTCGTATCATCTTATCTAAAGGAGAGTTGCTGCTATGATCGAGGTTTTGAATTTCATCCAAAACAATCGGTAGGGGTTTGTTTTTACTACCACCTTCATTTTCAGCATGGCTATATAAATCCCACAATACAAACTCAGTTACCAAATATTGAATTTGTGGTGCTAAACCCGCTAACTGAAGCACGTTAATATTATGCCCCTCAATATTGGCCATTTTCTCCCAAGAAGCACTCAGGTCATTCCGAAACGGATGAGCTTTAACAAAAGGCCGCAACTTATTTGCCAATGTCTCTCCAGACTTCCCTTCCTCTTCAAGTTTGCCCAATATATCGTCTAACTCAGGTAGTGGGTTAAGCTCTAACTCTGCTTCAATTACTTTGGTTAAAGCCGCACTTTGCTGCTCTCCCATACGGTAAACTGCATTGAAAACAGCTGTAATTCGAGTTGCTATATCATAGGGTGTTTCAGGGAAAGCGGGCATGTAGGATGTGATTTTTTTAAGCTGAGGCTTAAATGGATTCAGCGGCAACTTCTCAGCATAAACAAAATAGTCTTTGGGTTTTGCTATCTCAGCGAAAATTGGCTCTACCTGATCCGGTAAGAAACCATTAGTATAATCAACAATAAATGAGACAAGGTTTTGTACGGCCATTTCAGCTAGAAAACACTGAATCGCATAAGTCTTACCAAAACCAGATGACCCGAAAACCATCATGTGTCGGTTCGCTAACTTGTCGTGTCCATAGTGCCAATAAACAGGTTCGTTGCGCGGTGTCTTACCTAATAAAATGCGCTCTGGTACTTTAAATGCACTGGTAGAAGGCTCGATTACCGGAGCCTCAATTGTAGTCGGTTCTATTGCAGTAGGTATGCCCGTAGACTGATCCCCGATTGGTGACACTATTTCCTCTGTAGAAGTAGACTCATCGTCAACCACAGTTGGCACTGGGATAAAAGCAGTCTCATCCAAATCATCATCATCCACCTCTTCTTCGTCACTCTCAATTTCTACAATCAGTAACGATTCATCAAAATCAAAACGCCCTTCTTCAGCGGACCATAACGTATTCGGCTCATCATCTATAACCACTACAGTCGCCTCTCTTGATTCATCAGTAACAAGAGCAAGGGTGAAATTTTCACCTTCCTTTTCCATGTTCAGAGTTATTGCTGGAGAGTTCTGCAATTTTATACTTTTCCGTGGGGTATCGATTAATGCTTCAGCGATGGCAGGGTAACCCATCTCATATTGAGTGATTCTGAAGTCTGCAGGAGTCTGGCAAGGAACAGGCAGCTCATCAAACAAACGGTGTTGAATTTGAACAACGTCTTTATCCGCTCGATTTGTCCAAAACGTAAAAAATGCTCCACGCCATTCAATATCAAAACTTCCATCCAACAGCTGGTCCAGCGCCAGATCAAGCTGTTCGATTTCCTTTATCGACTTATCTACACGGTTGCGGGAAATGATCGCGCGTTGTAACTGCGCCCACCAATAACGCCTATCGAATTGGACGCGTTGCAACTGACTGTGTTTTGGAGAAAATAATTGAGCTAAATGACGTAAACCTGAAGTAACTTGCTCTACAGCATGATCGACCGTTTCATAATTTTTTTGGCCTAACTTACACTCTATGATGCTGGCCTTTATTAAAGGTAATTGGTCTTCACGGATGATTAAAGACAGCTGCAATAAGTCCGGTCGAAAGTTATTATCACTTTCCTGTCCACTCAACCAATGGGGAAACGCATCCAGTGGCAACAACTGGGAAATAGCAGCATTATCCGGCTCCTCCACTAATCGATTAATCGCTGAAAACCCGACAACCTCATGCATCTTCATATCTTCACCCAGCATGGCACGTAGAGATGATAAACCGATTATTTCTTCCGAATCTTTAACAACACTAGTCGCTATATTTTCGAATAGCGATGTATCAGTTAGCGGCAATACTTTATTTAAGTGCTTTTGAACCAGGCTTGTAAGATCGACCAATGTATCTTGTTCTGTTGAAATACAGATGTTTAACTCTCCATAAGCACCAAGGCCAGAGGAAAATCCAACTATCTTGCGGCGAGGGTTCTTAATCTGATTACCATGGTTTAATAAATGCTTATCAATAAATGGGTCAACACAAGCAACCCATTGTGCCTTGCTGTGCATTTTTTCTATCAACTCACTCCAGCGACTATAATCCACCATTCCCAATATTAAGAACTCAGAATGTTCGGAATCAGGTGAACGCAACCGCGCGGACATATCGGCATGGAAGCTCTGGATGCGTAAACGTCGGCTACTTAATAAAGTTCTGCGTTTCTCATCTTCACTAATCGGGCGCGGGTATTCACAGATAGGGAATTTAGAAAAACTAGTTGGGTCGTAGTCGTAACAAAACTCAGTTGTCTTGCGAACATCTCCGCTCAGCTCTTCACCCAAAAAGCGAGAAATGAATGCTACGTCATAACGGATACGCTCGTTTTTGAGCGTACTAAAAGCAGTCTCAGGATCAGGTGTAAACCTATGTCCAACAGAAAGGTTCAGGGCACGCTTTTTATCATTAAACACTTCTTTTAAATCATCAC
Organism: Caprella mutica; assembly: GCA_947561585.1. Classification (NCBI taxonomy): domain Eukaryota; kingdom Metazoa; phylum Arthropoda; class Malacostraca; order Amphipoda; family Caprellidae; genus Caprella; species Caprella mutica. Next base: position 131,902 of record CANNZV010001505.1, read on the forward strand.
GCCACGCCGTCAGCGCTCGCTCTACTGACATCGGCGAAGATGAAGTCGAATAAATCATCAACTCACAATTAAAATGAGGAAGCCCTTCAGGGCAGCCATCAAGATACTCAGTCAGAAATTTACCAACACCTTGCAAGATAACCGGGAGGTCTTTAACTTGCAGCACTAAAATTCTTACACCATCATGAGCAAAGTTATGTAGGCTTTGGTATTGATCAAGTATATAAGCCAGCACCTGACTGTCTTCGGGCACATGCTTCACATTACCTACATCTTCATCTGCCTCATCGCGTTCTTTCAGCAAGGCCTGAATCGCTAGGCTTTTCTCTGTTGATGGAGCATCTCCAAGATAATGAATTAAGTTAAATGACTTAATTTTAGCGCTTAATTCTTTGTTTCTTTCATTTGTGATCAAGCCCGCTAAAGGACGGTGAATCTCGATTAAACTTTTCATGCGTTGTAAGTGAGCATTGGTCCGCTGCTGACCCGCTTTCCCACCGGAAATATAAGCAGTCACAATTTCAGAGAAGTTGTTACACAGGAACTGTTCGCGAGCACTGGTCATTTCCAATACTGCAGGGTGTATACCCGATATAATCGCAGATGAGACAAACGCATCTTTGGCCTTGCTGTCCTTATTTAGCAACATAAATGCCTTATAAAAACGCGCTAAAACCTCATCGCCATACTTGGTATCTCTATCAAGCAACTTGGTGACTAACGCTTGGTATAAATTTTGTAATTCAGCAAAATATTGCAATGCAGAAAAATACCCATTATCGGCGTAACTACTTACCCACTTTATATACTGTGCCACGAGGTTTTCGAGAGCTTGCTTTAGCTCATAAGGCAAATTACGCTCTCTCAAATCGAGCATCAGGTCTATGACTGTGATACCCGTCATTGAGTTATTCAACAAACGGTTTGCTTCTTCCTCATCTGCTGCATAATACAGCGCGGTCATCGAGTTAGATTCCATCTGCAAAATAGGAAGGAATGTACTGCTAGGGTCTTCCTGGCAAGCTGCGTTCAACAGTCGCGCCAAGTGCAAACGAACACGTTCAGCATGCGTATCGGCAAACCGCCATCTAAATTTTGATAGATCGCTTTTAATAGAGTCATCATCAAATTCCAAATGAACATGGAAACTGACATAAGGAGTAGTTTGTCCTCTCGCTTTTTTATAAGCAATTTTATCCATTTCTATAGTGGGCTGAACGGAATGCTCCCACTCACTAAATACAACCGCCGCTTGCTCTTCATCTTTTGGTAATGTTATTTCAGTATGCTGCTGAAACCACTCAGGCAACCCACCAAAGCATCCGTTTAACAACTCAGCTGCGAGATCGTTCTTATCAGCTCCATCTACCTCATCATTATCCAAATCATGGTGAAACTCTGTGAATTCTATGCGGATGCTTCGAAGGTAGCTGAGTGTTTTCTGGGGTTGTTTTTTAAACTTCCCTTTTTTCACAGTATTTTGGAGGCTGATCCACAAGCTGTCACATAAAGCCTCGATCAGGCTTCCTTGTATTCCATGCACTTTGGGCGGCTTTTCATCATCTAGCTCTTTAGTTGTTGTTTTTTTGCGTGCAGGGCCTTTGAGAGCAGTAGCCAGCCGTAACGAGTCCGTATCAGCTAAGCGCTTCTTTGCTTCAGCATCACTGTCTTTTATAAAGCGTGTGAGCGTATCGCGATAATCATCAATATCAACATAGGGTTCCGTCCCCTCATTCACCTCTGGAAGAACGAAGTTTTCATCTTCCAACAGAGCCTCTATTTTTTTTAGAATTTCTTTTTGTTTCGCTGCGGTCTTGGCACCTTTACTAATAAAACCGTCAATAGATTCTATCAAGCCAATCGCATCCTTATAGCGAACCTCGGTAATATCTAAAATGGGCGGGAGAGACCAGTGAGGCAATTCTTTATGGAATAAGGCACAAAGCCCACTCATATCAGTAGCCCCAATTTGGGTTAGCTTTTGTAGGTAGTCAGCAAGACTTAACAAGTGACGGGATCGGACTTTAAATAGTTCTGTAATAGCCCGATCCATCGACTCACGCTCTTGGTCAGAAGCCATTAAGTGGTATTCCTGATCCAGGCGTTCAACCCAAGGCATCGTGGAGCGGCCTAATTCTTCCCAGATCAACGACTCATCAACACGTTTAAAGTCGTTTAATCCGCCTTGATCTGTTGTATGCCCCAAACCGACCAAAACAGTTAATAGTCCAGCCTGATTTGGCTCACGTATTTTATTACGGTAAAGCGTTAATTGGTCATGCTCATCTATCCAATGTAAATCGCCGTTATCACCTACCGCTTTATGCCTTTTCATCAGGTTGATGAGGTCTTCTTCTTTATGAGTTTTTTTCCATACCTTCCATAGCCCATAAGCGACCTTAAAGTGGCGCTGGAGTGTTGGCTGAGTTTGTAGTTGATGTTGGAAGTGTTCTTCTAAGTTAGCTAATACCTGGAAAGTATGCGAAGGGGGGAGGCTTTCTATTACGAAGCAGGCTGATTTTGATCCGGTTGCATCATTTTTTATGGTATCCCATGCTGAGGTTAAGTAACGGGTGACTTCTTCAGTAAATAGATTCATTTCGTTTCTTTCCTTGTTTAGCCTGGGTTTGTAACCATGGATACGGAGTCGGATAGTTCTATAAGGAAGCCGCCTTGTTTTAATGCTTCTTCAACCCATGCTGTGCGGGATTGTTCTGAGTAGTATTCTTTATTTGTATCCCCCACCCATTGAAGTGCCATTGTGAGTTGCTCACCATTTAGCGCTATTCCATAGTGAGCGAATAGGCGTTCATAAAAGGTGTTTAGGTAGATGCGCTCTCCAGGCTTGGTTAAAGCCGCTACAAAGAAACGTAATAAGGTTTGGTTTAGGGCGAAACGTTCGCCTCGACCGGTGCGGGGGATTACTAACTGAAGTTCTTTGGCAAACCGTTTGAAGTGTCCTAGAGCATTATCATCTGCATTTTTCAAATCGCTAGCCTTAACATCTTCTATTTGCCGAAGAACATCTGGGTGACGAACAGAACGGTATAATAACTCTTCGATTGAGGCAATAGAGCGTTGAGCAGGCTTTCTTGATGGGTCATTTGGTTCAGTAATTTCAGAGCAAGCGATAATCGCATAGTTACCAAAAAAACCTTCTGTCTTTCTATCCCCATTCTCAATACGAGCAGCTTGAAAACATAAAGTTCTAATCACCTGCATTACACATGCCGTCTGTAGTAAGTCTAACTTCTCAATATTATTCAGTTTTGCAGAGCAGATATTATTTAATTCATATGCAAATAACGTTGCTTCTAATTTATAAGATTGCGGTATCCACCCCAGCACTGAAGGCTTAGGTTTGTCACCTGGTAACGGTAATCTATATTTCGATAACTTATTTTCTACAAATTCAATTATAGGCTCAATGTTTCCTACAGAAAGAAGATTTTTTAAGTTCTGAGTTAGAGATTTTTTTATCCCAGGTATATTTTTCAGTATGTGGGAATAGTTGACTTCTGAAATATTATTTGAGACATTATTAAGTTCTTGGCAATCATTAGCAAAAACATAGGCTATTTGTAAAAAAAGAACCTCCCCACCCCGACCCATGAAGTTACGAGAGTTGTTGGAAAATCCAGTCAATGATGTTTCCCAGTCAATCATTCGTTTGCTGTCATCAATGTTTTTGGGACTACTCCAGTTAACCTCTCTTGAAAGTAACTGTGATGAAACAGGAAAGAAACAGTTTGTAACCCATGTTCTATTTTTTGATACTCCGACAAATCCATATAAAAGGCTTTGTATTAATTCTATAGCTTCCTCTTGGTCTTTTTCATTACTTAATTCTATTGCATCTTTGAGTTTATGAATGGCATTGTTATATTCTTTATTATGAGAATGATGTCTTGTTTCCAGTTTTGAGTTGGAAAAAAAAGATAAAAACTTTAAAGCAATACGGTCTTCTGGAAAATAACAAGGTGGGGTGTTTTCCTCAAAATATAAATCAAAAGAATATCCACCCATTTCGTTAATTGTTTTGTTAGAAGAGAACGATAGTAGAAATTCAATCAAATATTCCATGGTTGTTTGATCCCTATAAAATCTTCGTCCATATAATAATATGGCGGGATTTTTTTGATCTTTTGAGTCACCTATGTCAGATGAAAATGGAAATCTCTTAAAAATTGATTCATTAGTATCCATTATCCTTTCTCCATGATGGTTCGTTCTCTATTTATATGGTATTTTTTTGTTTCAATATAGCCATCAATTCTTGACTTTAAAAAAACCACGCCCTCATACCTGCTAGACTGACCTTCTAATAGTGATGAACGAAACCATTCTAGTTTTGCCATATGTATTGAAAGCAAAGCCCCCCCAATATTACCAGTTCCTCTTGCGTGAATAAAATCTAACAATGGTAGTTTAAGTAATAAATTTATTTCTGTATTTTTTTTATATACTAATTTTGGTAGATTATTGATGGTGTCAAAGTCTATAGAAAAATTTTCATATGGAAATTCAGCAACTACCATTTGAGTGGCCTGGGTAATACCTTGATCTTTTCTACTTAAAGTTAAATAAAGGACTTCTTTTCCGCCAAATTGAGCGGCGCTAAAGCCGGAATATATTTCTAACAATACGGTCAGAATGTTTTGAAGTAACTTCTTGTGCCCAGAATACCCCAGTCTATCCCAGTCCCCCGTATTCCATTTATCTAAATCCCTTAAGTAACCAGAGTGTAAAAATTGATTTAAAAATGTATCAAACTTGGGCTCACACTCTACATTTGGAATAGGCCTCCCAAACATGTATGCCATGCGTCTTAAAGCATGACGTAAGTGAATGCCATCAAACTCGCCTTGAGCTTTATTCACCCATCGAGAATCCAAGTCGGTCAAACTTGATGGCAAAGCATAAGGCCGTTTATCTGTGTCTCGGATAAGCTCACGCTCAAAGTCGGCTGCAATATTTCCCCCTAATTCCATTTTCTGAAGAAGTTCTGCCGCTTTAATCCCAGTAATAAGGTTGCTGTTTTTTTTTCCAGACTTGTAGCCAAAAAAAGTTTCGCTAAACAATATTTCCGCTAAACCTCGTATTGGCCTTTGACTGCGAGTGAAGCTTTGAGCTTCTTGACACGACATATTCCCCGTCAGACTCAGAGCCAGGTGACCAACCATTTGCCGTAGGGTTAAGCGTTGCTCATATGCAGTTAAACGCTGATAAACCCAACGAACTCGATCGATAACTTGAGGGGAGGATTCTATTAGAGAATCGCGATTCTTCCGTAAAGGACATGTGGGCTTAGAAGAACAAGGGTCACACTCATTCCACCCTGAGTGATTTATCATTTTGCCTAATAAGTTAGCGCCTAATTCAGTGTTATCCAAGCGAGCAACGTTAACGATGATCAGTGGCTTGGGAAGATCGTGACCATCCATTTGAGTGATCGTCAGGTTATCGAAACTCTCGCCTAGAAAAGCATCACCTAAGACTCTTAAAATATCGTTTTCTACGCTGACATCTGGAGGAGTGAAGTCAGCTAAACTGGTTAACATAGGGCCAGTGTTACTAACAATGAGCCAGCTTCCAGCTTGATTAAAACCTTGATTTAACCAATCTAGTCGTTGTTCTTTTTCTAACTCACTCATATCTTTCACAATATGAATGGAGCGCCCTTCTGGAAGGGAGCAAGCCTCTTTTTCTTCCAGAGGCTTGTCTAAGGTATCTTCTGGATCAATCCCGCGAAGTCGTTTCAAGATGTCTAAAGCTATCGTTGATTTACCATCTCCCGCGTGACCGGTTAGAATAACTACACAGTCTTGGGAATTAGTTAATAATTCAAACAACGGATCTGCAACAGGAAAAGGCTCATACAACCCTGCAAAATGAGGGTGTAACGCCTGTGCCTCTGCTAGGGCATTGGTGTTGCTAGCACTCACATTGTGTAATGAATTTAGGTAAGAAATATACTCACTTTTCATGGCATCCCTTCCTTTCAAAGTTAATGATATTTGGTTGCTGGATGTGGAAGTTAAAATTGGGTTTGGTACTTGAACAAGGGTTTCAAGGCTCATTTTTTTAATTGTTTTTATTTGGTGTTCAACAGGGATGTAGGTTTCTATAATTTTGTGGATTGAAGCTAAAAGATAGTCGTGATTGAGGGAAAGTTCAGAATGTAGCTTTTTTTCTAGCCCGCCTTTCACATCATTCAGCCTTAGTTCACTTATAGAAAGATCACCAGAGGGAGATTTACTAATTGAGGAAAGCCCTTCTACCTCCCATACGTTATCATTAACCAAGCGCCCAAACGAGTAACTGAGATTAGACTCGTCAAAATCAAAAAACCATTTTTTATGTTGCTCTTCATAATTTGAAAAAGATACTAACCTAGCACCTTTATTCAAACAGTTAATCAAGGCAATCAATAACAGTAGTGGTTTGTTTAAAGCATATTTATTATTACGCTTGTAGACTTGAATAGACTCAAGAAAATCGGCAGGCATGAATAATCCCTTTCTAAAGATGGCACATTAAACATGAATCGTCGTCATCATCGTCCTCATAGCGATCAAGTAGTGACTTTTTAGGCGTAGTAGCTTCTTTATCTTTCCTAGCCTGTGTCATCGCTTTTATGTCACTTGCACGTTTAACTAAATCTTCTAGACGCTCACCTTCAGACCATGTGTGATCCCTACCATGTTCTTTATGAAAGTCTTCATACTTCATAGCCTCCTGAAAAAGCTCTGGGTGCTTCTCATTGAGACCTATCCACTCTTCTTTCCGCTGGAAAAAACAGAAAAAGCATCCAGAACGACTACGCCACTCATAATATTTTGGCACACCAATACCAGAAGTCTTTAATATGTTAAAAACATCTTCTTTATTCAGGCCATCTTCAATAAAAGGGTAGCGAGCAGAAATGTTGTTTTTTTTAGACAGGTAGCCTTTTCGGTGAGGTTCATCAGCCCGAATACCTACATAGGTAATTGCATGGTCATTACCAACATATTCTTCGAAGGGCTTAATCTTTAAATTTGTGGTGCACCATCGAGAACGTGCTGTAGGTAGAAAATTGCCATTCAATTTTAAATAGTATGAAAAATCTTTCGTAGAATTGAGTCTTTCTATCGGCTTGCCAAGATAGTCTTCAAGCAATTCAATGTACGCAAGTGTTTCAGGAAGTTCTGCACCCGTATCAGCAAAGAAGTACTCCATTTCTGGAACACGGTCTCGCATATAAATAGCCAATGCGGAACTATCTTTACCACCCGACAACCCCAACAAATGCCTGACTGGTTTCTCTTCCTGCTCACTCATTCCAACCTCCTAACCCAAAAAAACCTATAAGCCTAATCAGGCAACTGCTCTAATAAGACACCTAAAACGGCTAACCGCTCAGCAGCATCTAAACCACTCAAATGACGCTCAACCTGATCAACTTCCTGTCTAACACGCTCACGCTGTGATGCTGATAGCTGAACCACACGACTCTGCTCCCCAGTAGAACCCATCCAGCGGATCAACATGGCATCGCCTGTCTCACCCTCACCACCTTCAGATAACTTCAAACGCTCCAAATCACGCATCTGCTGACTACGCTCCTGTAGAAGTAGCTCAGCCTGTATCCGGTGATTATCACTCCACTTTTCAGCAGGAATACCACTCAGCAAAGTACCAATCGACATCAACCACGCTTCATCCGTCTTGTCACTGGCTTCCGTAATTCGGCGAATAAAAGCCCCCAGAACCTTCTGATCCGGAGTTAAGCGATCTAATCCTTGATAGCGCGCACGCAATGCCAATCGCAACTCAGACAAATTACCAACCGGCTCATCCAACAATCCGCCGCTAACCAACTCTTTCCAATGATCAACCAAACGCGGGAAAGCCTGATTCAGCTCCCGTAATGACTGCACCAGCGTTTTAATAAATGACTCAACAACACTACTACCTTCAGCAGACTCAAAAGTGCGTCTATTAAAGCCACAAGCTTCCGGTAATGCATTGAATAACAAAACCCCAGGGCTTTGGGCCTGTGAAAAAGCACTTCTAACATTTTGAGTGACCTGACTTACATCACCATTTTTTAATGAATAAGGAGGCAACTGATTAATAAACCGAATTAAAGGTTTAACGATCTCCAGCAATGTAGCATCTTCATGAATTTTTTTCCCAATGACCTGTTTGAAATACTGGTCAAACAACTCACCACGTAATCCTGATAAGTCGAAGCGTTCTAAGCTGAAATAGACAGGGCGTTTAACCAGCATAGCCACAAGGTCAGGCGTAAGTTCATCGCAAAAAATATCCTCTTGATATACGGCAACAGAACGTTGGTTCGCTAACAAGTAAGCAATCAATAAGACAGGTAAAATGCCAGCGGGAATTCCGAAAGGAGGTAGCTGAAGTGTTTTATAAACATCCAAAACAGGAATCTGCTTTTGACCACTCTCACCCAACAACTCATCAACTTTATTCCACGCAGGCATCAATGCAGTAGTATCTTCCGCAGGGGGTGGGAAAAACCCCCACCGACCTTGTTCTTTTCTATGCAAACCAGACCGTGCCAACACAGATAAATAAATACTCAACTCAGCAGGTGTTTTTTCTATCCCTAATTTTTCCTGATCCGCACGTCCAAGCATCGCTTCAATAAGGCGTTTTCGACCGGTTACCGCGCTAGTAGAAGGCTTCTCACAATTAACCAATTCATTGCGCACCTTAGGCGAATCTGGATAGCACTCATTTTTCACCCACCTCGTAAATTCACGCTGCAAATCGTAACGGTGTTTAATAACGCGAGGTCGTTTAAAATGCCAAGTTAAGTGCTCAGGCGACTCCACCAAAGAACAGAAAATAGCGTGTGAACGCTGCTCGGCTATGCTTAACCATTGTTGGTATTCATACCTGATAACAGCATCATCATGAATCTCAGTGTGACGGTTCGGTAACTCTTGTAAAACCAGATGCTCCAAAACAGATTCGTGAATACGACTCGTAAAATCAGCAGGGCACTCGGCAATAATGTTATAACAACCCATTTCTCCGAGTTGATCACTGTCCAACCGATCGCTTTCATCCGCTGCCAAATAAAACAGAACACTTAGTGGATACTCTTCACCAGAAAAAATACTCCGATCAGTATAACGGTCGATAAACAGTGGGGCGAAGCTACGAGTAATACCCGTTTCAATCGTAATACCCCGGACCAAAAGGGCATTTAAAGGCTTTATCTCATTAATCGTCGTAGCTAAAGGTAACTCCTCAAGCTCCGTTCGCATCGTTTGCATCGCAGAATTAATATCAAAATCGCTACCCTGCCACACACGGTATTCTTTATTAAACTGCCTATACGTAATGAGTGACTGCTTTTGTAAGTTATCCAACAAACCTGAAAGCTCAGCACCAAACAGAATATTTAGCACTTCATTACTTGCTTTTAAGCCACCTTGCGCACCAATAAGATTGAGCAAACCAATGGTCTTCAACAACCGCGCTTCGCCCGAATCAGCATCAGCTTCCAAGCGGCTCAGTGCCGTAATAACTTCCAACCAGCGTTTATAAGCAAGTGGATCAGAAAAACCATGTGACTGGTTCAATAAGAAATAATCATATAAATCGGATGCGTAAATCCAATCACCCATTTCAAGGTTGGCTAAGCTTGACGAAAAACTATGTGACTCTTCACTTCCAAGATAAGTAAATAAGGTACGCTCGTTTTGAGCTATCTTCTGGCACAATATTGGCAATATCAAAAGCGCAAGAGGGTGCAATGGATAACAATGCTGAAACAAAATTTGCGCATGCTGGGCGTCTAATCCATTTGGCAAAGCACCTATTTCTAACAACGACTGATTCCAGTCTTGAATCTCATTGCTAATCATCTCAGGCAGATCAATTTTCTGTGAAAAAGCGGTCTCTATAACTCGAAGCACCTGCTCAGCTGACTCAACAAAAGCAAATGCATTAAAGCGCCCTTGGATCTTTTGCCATTCATCACGAAGCTTCTTACCGACCTGTGCTGTATATTGATCAAAACTCTGATGCAACATAACGATCAATTGGAAAGGCGTTTCACTATGCCTCTGAGAATGTTCAGCTAATAACTGCAATAAATGGATCTCTTGCTGCTGCGAATGTACCGCTTCAAACTCAAGGAGTTTACCCAATTCATCAATTTCTAGTAAAACACCCGTACCACCTAACTCAACCCAAGCCGCTTGAACGCTCTCCAATAAAGACATCGTATCATGAATGTTCGGCTTCTTATTTTGAGCCGCCTTTATACGCCTCAAAAGTGGAGCCGGAAAACCAAGTTCCTGAACACTTAATGCTAAGCAATCAATCAACTGCTGAATCAAAGAACCCGGTACCCCATTAATCATTAGCCGCAAGTATGCTTTGCCTTCCGTTTGACTTTGGTATGCACTGATTAAGTCATCTTCAACGTGATGCCTTTTTAGAACAGTAACTGCCGTTTGATGCTGCTCGCTCTCCGTGGGTGATAAAAGAGCAGACAAGAACAGTGCAAACGCAGATTTTCCCGAACCATATGGACCAATAAGCGCAATCGAGCGTTCCAAGCTATTAGGCGAGAACCCTTTTGCAAATTGACGGAGTGCTTGTAAAGATTTTGTTGTAGGTAAGTAAGCATCCAGCAACAATGTATTTTGCTGATCACGCTGCAAATTAATCGAACGTGTATAACCTGAATTGATAGTCACCTGTTCGCGAAGACTCATTCTTGACCCTTGTTTTTTTGATAATAGTCACCTAATATATTTTCCGGGGTCGGTATTATATTTTCAATATGCAATTGATTTAAACCTGCAGTATCATCAAAGATATAATGCCCAGGGTAGAATGAAATGACGCGCTGAATTACTTCCATTAATCCTGTTTCATCCAATCGGAAAACACCCCCGATATTTGGCCAGCCCTCAGACTTATGCAACAATTCTTGCATCGGAATGCTCGATAAACCTCGCTGTTGAGCTATCGATTGTAAAACGAAGTGGATCACAACAGCAGGTAACAGAGGCCGAACAGAGCGCACGCTCTTAAAACCAGTCGAAAACGAGTCAATAAGGTTCAATGAAACAAAAGGGGAGTCCAGTGAATCTTCAAGCTGTTTTCTACGGGAAGGAGCGTACATCCGTAGTAGTGTTGATAAATCTGACTTCAAAGTAGATTCTGAGCGTTTAATATCTAGCTTATAGCTATTGAAATCCAGTAAAGCCTTAATTGCTGTCTTTTCACTAAAGTTAGGGTTAGTGAATTCATTAAAAAACCAGAAAAAACCAGTAGCTGTCTCCGCATTACTAGCAATCAGCCAATGCAAAACCCATAGAGTAACTTCGTCTTCAAGATAAGGGTCACCTTGATCACCCAATAACTTCTCACCTAGATTACTGGTCGTTGAGCCTTTGGCATCAAAGTTCACCAACTCAGTAACATCTAGCCAGTATTTTAAAGCAACAATCATATTGCTTCCTAAGCCAAGTCGTTGCATAGCTAACTCACGATTAGCATCTTTGAATAAGCCCGGAGTGTTTTTCAGTTCTGAGATTGCTCTAGGAAACCAGGAAAACCGTAAAGGAAAAGTATTATGACCACCAAAGGTGAATTTTTTATTCGTTCGTTCTAAACGCTTCAACCCATTAACTCCCGTAGGCGATTAACTGCATCGATAATACAAACAACAGCCTGATCGACATCGTCGACTGTATGAAATGCCCCAAAACTCACACGTACAGCTCCATACAACTCATCATCATCAAGCCCCATCGAACGAAGCACATAAGAAGGTTCAACCGTCCCTGATGAACAAGCAGAACCACTGGCTATAGCGACTTGATGTAATAGTTGATTCATAAGTATATCACTGGTGATTCCTTCCACACTAAAGTTAGCAATATAAGGGGAGCAAAACTCCTGTGTTCCATGTAGTTGAATTGGGATGACTTTTTGAATTTTTTCTAAAAAGGTTTTTTTTAATGAGGCTATATGAGAAAACTGTTTTTTTTGATTCTGCAAACTCAGGCCTAACGCCTCTTTCAGGCCAATTATTTGATGTACTGCCTGAGTGCCTGAACGCAAATTAAATTCCTGTCCACCACCAAAAATTAAAGGTTCAAGCTTTAGCTGCGGGCGATTGCGAATCAACAAAGCTCCAACGCCTTTTGGACCTGAAAATTTATGAGCTGAAATAGACAAAAGGTCGATGCCCATTTTTTCCATATCGATAAGAAATTTACCTGCGGACTGAGCTGCATCAACATGAAATATTATACCGACCTGAGATAAATATTTTGCAATTTTCTCAATAGGTTGAATAACACCAGTCTCATTGTTGACATGCATAATTGATACTAGCAAGGTATCAGGCCTTAGAGCTTCTTTAATGCTATCAACTTCTATCCGCCCCTGTTTGTTTGGGGGCAAATAGCTAATCTCAAAACCTCTTTTCTCTAAATACTCACAGCAAGCTAAAGTAGCTTTGTGTTCTATAGATGAGGTTATGATATGCCGACCTTTATGCTGATGTGCAGAAGCTAGGCCCCTCAGTGCAAGGTTTATCGATTCTGTTGCACCAGACGTAAAAATAACTGCTTTCGTTCGGCAACCGAACGCCTCTGCTACAAAGCTACGAGCAGAAGTAAGGTGCTGATCAGCTTCATGACCAAAAATGTGAGTTCCAGAACTAGGGTTGCCAAAGCTACCCTCTATCATCATGTAGCTTAGCATTTTGTCAGCGACAGACTGCACCATTGGCATAGTGGCTGCGGTATCAAAGTATAGGGCGGAATTTTTCATATAAGACAAGAGGTAAAAACTTCACTATATAGGCATGTTGCATTGGGTCATAGAAGGTTGTGAGTGGCTATACTAATGTATATGTTTCGCGGTGTCACAGTATTCTCAAAGTTCCAGTTTTTCCTCATTATCAGGTAATTTCTTATCCTGTTCTCGTTCTGCAGTTGTTGACTTGTCTTGACCCTGCACCATCTCCAACCCCAACTCAACCTGCCGTTTCACCACAGCCAACCCTTCCGACCGTTGCAAATCATTAAAATCCGTCCGCTCAACATCCGGCCCTTCCTTAAACAACGGAAATACCGCCATCCCTCCAACTGCCGCAGCTGCATCTTCCGCTTTCTCCTTACCACTATTAGCCAACGGCTTCTGTGGTCGCTGCGTTAAATGATGATCATCATCTCCAAATATCGCCTGGCCACGCTCAGGAAATGCCTGCTTCAATGTCTCAGCCACCGCTTTCAGGTTGGCGTCATTAAACGCAACCACCACCGGTTTGCCGGTTGCCTGATGAATACTGGCAGCAGTAGCAAAGCCCGTGCTGATAATCAGCGGCTCAGTTTTGCCTTGTTGCTTGAGTGCTTTACGACCACCAAGTACATGGAAGCAGCCCTGTTTATCGGCCCCTTGTGTGAACTGTTTGTTCCCCTGTGCCCAGATGTGTTGCAGACACTGAATTTCACCGCTGCGATTGCGGATAGGTAGAACGAGGTTGTCACGATGATCCTGTTTCACCAATAAAGCCGGGGAGTAGTCCAGCCCCTTCTTTTTCAGGTAAGGGTGGTCGGCTTTCAGGGACGACATCGTGTTCCATTGCTGCTGCGCGGTTCTGGCGGCTTTGAGGTGTTGTTTTGCCTGTTCCTTGCGGCGTTGCTCCGCTTTAATCTGAAATTCCGCACGTTTTTTGGCTAAGGTCTCTTTATCCAGTTTCTGGCCGGTGGCTTTCCACGGCTCCCGGTAATCTGTCCGGTAATTGATAATAAAACCTGCCGGCGCGTCATCGAGAAAGCCTTTGTACTCGCCGGATTGCTGGCCTTTTTTATCGCCTTCCGCCGGAACACGGTGTGACTGGCCATCCATAATCGGATGTTCACCACTGAGCAGTAGTCCGGCATCACGACAGGCATCAGTAAATTCCTGCACCGGATCCAGTGCCGGTTCCTGACGATCCGGGATATTTTCCGGGAGGTATTGTTTTAATTGGCTCATATTGGCTCCGGGGTGGGCATACCAGGATTTCGCGCTATCGTCCCAGTCAATGGCGGACCTGCCACCTTCCAGTGTGCCTGCGTTGGTTTTAACTTGTTGATGTTCTTCAAAGGGAATCGCCAGCCAGGTTTTTTCGGTGGCAAGTTCCGGCTCGGTGAGCACTGGCTCTGGTTGTGACGGGGTATCCGGCATAGGTCGTCCCTCAGTAATCGCGGTTGCCGTTCCGGCCTGATCCTGTTCACTGGCGGCTGTTTCCTGTGCTTGAGCCAATGCTTTCTCCTGCATTCGTTCCATCATGTACTCCATAATGTCCTGGGCATCTTTGGAAGCCCGCATGATCTCCAGCGGATCATTCTGCAAAGCTTCAATCCAGCTTTCGATATAGGCATGATGCTGGCCGGGGTCGTGACCAATGCCGAGTTCCTGGCCCAGCATATAAGAGGCCATTTCTGCGCGTAATTCTTCTTTGGCGTAATCCGGTGAACCGAAGGCATTGCCCAGCTTGCGGTCTAAACGGCTTTCGTGTCCGGTGCTATGGCCAATTTCATGCAAGGCGGTGACATAATAGGCATCGGGGCTATTGAACTGGCCGGAAGGTGGTAGATGGATTTCATCACTACTGCTGCGATAAAACGCCCGGTCATTTTGATCATGGAAGATCGGTGCTTCTGAGGCGGATAGCATCAGCTCGGCTTTATCATGCCGCTCCTGTTCCGGGATGATTTTCGGTGGCGGTAAGTCAGGCATGCCCTCAATATCCGTACCATTAAACACCACCGCACAAAAAGCACGGGGTCGTTCCAGCTGGTAATTGATGTATTGCTTCTCACCTTTCTCATCCAGCTTTGGCTTGCCGTCTTCGTCCTTCAGCAACTTACGGTCAGACTTCTTCCAGTACTGGATCACACTGCCTTTGGCTCCTTTGCGCACCTGCCAGCCTTGTGCTTCAGCCTGTTTATAGGTGCAGAAACGCGGGTCATTACCGGGTTTATCCATCTCCAGCCAGACACTGTTCCAGCCTTTGTATTCTTTCTCTGTGACCGGGTTATAAGGTCGTTCGCCACCGGCACCGGCTTCCCAGGGCTTTATCCAGGGAGCAGTGCCATCCTGTAGCGCTTTGATCACCGACTCAGCCATACGTACGTGATAGGGTGGCTTCTTTTCTTTGCTGGACCTGGGTTTCTTTTTCTTCTTTGTTTTTTGCTGATCGGCTTCACTCATGGCCATTCACCTCAGCATCAGTCGCCGCTTCTTCAGCATCTTCAACACTCAGGGCAGTTTCATCGAAGGCACCCAGGGCATCAGCCTCATCAGGGTCAAACTCAAGCTCCAGACCGGGCGTATCAAATAAATCCAGTTTCTTTTGCGGTATCTCAGTTTTCTGTTTTTCCGTCATAGTGATGTCCTTAAGGTGAGTAATAGTCGGGTGGGGGTGTCCATTGCACGGTGCTTTCTGCTGCTAAAGCGTCTACCAGCATTTCATGTCGTAATGCGGCGTTATCGGTATGGGATTGTGCGGTGATGTTGGTTGTCGGTACTGATAGGGTGGACTGTGTGGTTTGTATGTTCCTGCCACTCAGGCGCTGATAAGCCTGCAGTACCTTACGCACGTAATTCCGGGTCTCGCGATAGGGTGGAATGCCCTGATAACGATCCACTGTTCCTTCGCCAGAGTTATAGGCAGACAATGCCAGTGGCCAGTCCTGATAGCGTTGGTACAGCCATTTCAAATAACGGCTGCCTGCGCTGATATTTTGTTGCGGGTTGAATGGATTGTTGACCCCGAAGCGGCTTGCGGTCGCAGGCATTAGCTGCATCAGGCCCATAGCTCCGGCATGGGAGACGGCTTTGGGTTTAAAAGCCGATTCGGTATCGATGACCGCCTTGATCATTAGAGCGGGGACGCCGGTAGTATTGGCCTGTGTGCTGATAATCCGGTCGTATCGATCACTACCTGATACAGGCAGGCTGTAAAACAGTAGCAGGGTAGGAATGAGAAGTAATTGCGATAGTTTGCTCATCGGTTGTAAGCCTCACTCAGCGATAAACCAAAGAGTCTTGCCCATGATTGGGTGGCTGCTTGCTGTGCGCGGATAACATAGTCCGGTGCCCACCAGACTGAGGAGATAGCAACGAGATGTTCAGGCTGATGAAGCAGGGACTGCAATATGGGTAGGGTCAGTAGTGTTTCATAACAGATCAGAAAAGCGGTGCGTTGCCCATTAATATGACTGACCGGGGTTTGTCCCTGAGCGGATGCATAAGCGTTATTCCGTAGCGGGTTCCACATGACACCGGGGACGGGTATACGTTGACGGTACACTGTTCGGGCCTGTGCAGCGGTGATGGCAACCACGCTGTTATAGCGCTTGTCCGCTTCACGGGTGCTGACTCCGATTAATACCGTTGTCTCGTGATTGAGTCGCTTATCGCTATGAGCGTGTTTATCTGCATGCTGTAATTGTCGTTGCCAGTACCGACTGGCCATTGGATTCCATTCACCACCAACGGTTTCCGGGAACAGGTGTACCGATACGGGATGCTTTGAGCTATGGAGTTGCGTGCTCATGTCACGATGCCGTAGGTATTCAGCTGTCAGGTCACGTTTCTGTGACTCGGTGCCAAATGAGTATTGTGTGTGGTGAGACTGCCAGTTTGTTGCTTGTGGAAGTTGGTGATTTTGATTAATGACCAATAGGAACAAAGGCACAACGATAAAACTAAAGCGCCAGGCTATTAGCATCATGGTGAGTAACAAGGCGATTAAGCCAAACCAATACCAGCCGGGAAATAACCATCCGCTGGCCAGCAAAGGATTGCCCCAGCCAATAAAGCCGAATGGTGGCAGTGTCCACAGTACTACAAGCAAACTGATGAGGAATATGCGGTGACGCTGATTTGGGTGCCAGCAGATAAAGCCCAGCATAAAAAACAATAGGCATTGCAGTAGGTAGACGGCTATTCCCCACCAGAATGCAGCAGTTGAGTCATAAAAGACTTCAGCAGCAACAGGCAGGCCCCGGCTCATACCCGCTGCAAAGATCGCCAGTACTAAGCCTGCAGTTATGCGGGTGGTGGATTTGGCCCAGCAAACCGGGATCAACAGCAACAAACTGTGTAGCCACAGTGCAGGGCACATGAATACCAGCAAGCTGATGCTTCCGGAGGCAGCAATGCATAAGAGATTGCGGCTCATTATTCTGCTGGTGGTAAATTTGCTATGCAGCCATGCTTGGCCAGTTGCTTGTGCAGCCATGCTGTTCACCATGGCACCGTTGTTAATGGAATGGCGCGACCGATAATGTATCGCTGTTTTATCGGGCCGAAATAGCGGGAATCAAAAGAACGTTGGGTGTAGCTGGACAGCAGCCAGAGTTGCCCGTTTTGTAGGGTGTATTCCCGATCTGGCAAAACCGGCATGGACCGTCCGCGTCCATCAACCTGTAGTGGTTTGGAATTTGCTTGTAACTGACCATTAATCCGGATGCCCTGCGGGCTGATATGGATGTGGTCACCGGGAATAGCGGCGACTGGTTTAAGAAGTGGTGCAGAATAACCGGGACAACTCAGGCCAAAGGGCACATAAGCACGGTCGTGGGCTAAGCGGAAAATTGCCGTATCGGGTGGGCAGATGAAAACGGGTTGTCCACGATGCAGCGTTGACGTTTCTGTCATTGTCAGTGGTTCGAGTTGCCAGAGTAAACCGGGCAGCGATTCACTGCGGTTGATGCGGATACCACTGAACCAACCGAAAGCAAGCATGAGGATTAATCCGCTGATGATTGCTATCATCACCAGTAAGAGGCGACGTGTCATAACGAGAGATCCTGATCATCGGTGAAGGAGGGTGGTTGTGTTCTGCCTGTTGCAGGGTTGTTGTTCGGGGCACTTGCTGAGCTTGCTGAACTGGTGGTTGCTGCTGTCGTGGGTGCTGAATCTTCATCTGTATCATCACTCAGCTTTATCGTGTTAACACGACGGGCATCGATAGTACGGTCGCTGGCTTTCATGGCATGATCAGAGGCATAACGCGCCCGCGCCATAAACGTCGAATCGAGAAAATACAGAATCTGCACACCATAAATCGGTGCGCTACCGGCAACAAAAATCAGCATGTCACCGGGTTCGCGGACTTTGCCATGTGGGTCGGTGACGGATTTTGGTAAGCGCATCACCTCATCCGGGGTAATCAGCGCACGGGAATGCTCGCTATAAGTGCGGCTGGTACTGGTTAACATCCAGCTATGGCGTTTGCCGGATTCGGTGATGGCTTCTTTAATAATGGTGGTGGTGCCCGCCATTTTGCTTAGCACCTCAGCGGTTTCCTGTTTGTTTGGCGCATAGGCAATACGGATATGGCAGTTCCCCATAATGCCGTTTTCGCGGCTATACATATCCGGTTTGCTGATTTGCTCCACATCCTGAATGATCAGGTAGAATTTGATGCCATACCCGGCAGCAAACGCCAGCGCATCCTCTATTGCTGTCATGCGCTTTAATGAAGCGAATTCATCCAGCATCATCAGCAAACGGTGTTTGTAATGGGCTACACTGCGCCCACCCTCAAAGCTCATTTTCTCGGTGAGACGCTTGGTAATCTGTGTTAATACCAGCCGAATTAAGGGCCGTAAACGATCAGCATCACTGGGGGGAATCACCAGATACAGGCTGACCGGCTTGTCATGATGCATCAGGTCATCAATCTGCCAGTGAGACTCTGAGGTGTTGTCGCTCACAATCGGATCACGGTACAGGGATAGAAAAGAGATGGCTGTCGAGACCACACTGCCCAGTTCTCTATCCGGTTTGTTGAGCATCGCACGGGCTTCCTGTGCGACCAGCGGGTGAGGGCCATCCAAGGTATGCGGATGCTCCAGCATTATTTGCAATACAGTTTTAATATCGCGTTCTGGGTCAGAGAGCGTGTAATCAATATCAGCCAAACAAGCCGTTTTGCCTTCAGCCTGTTTCAGGTAGCAGGTATGCAAAATAACGGCGGTTAACAATGAAAAGCTGGTTTTAGCCCAATGATCTGTCAGTCCCTTGCCATCCGGGTCGGCAATCATACTGGCAATATTCTGAGCGTCTTTAACTTCTTCATCTTCACCCAGCCGGATGGCAGCCAACGGGTTATAGCGGGCGCAGCTACCATCGTTGGCGGTCGGGTCAAATTTCAATATCAGGTTATGTGCATGGTTACGTCGCCAGGCTGCTGACAGCGCATAATTTTCCCCTTTAATATCCAGCACGATACAGGAATGTGGCCAACTCAATAGTGTGGGTAAGACCAGGCCAACACCTTTACCGGAACGGGTCGGAGCAAAGGCCAGTACATGCTCCGGGCCATTATGGCGCAGGTAGTGGGTTCGCCCCTGTTTATCCTTCCATCCACCACAGTAGACGCCGGTGGCAGGCTTTTTACGGTCACGGGATAACAGACCGGTTTCCTGTATTTCCTTCAGATTGGCCCAGTGTGCCGTACCATGCAGGGAGTCAATGCCGGTGCTCTGGCGACGGATCATCATGCGGGCAAAGGCATAGAGAATCAGTACCAGTATGGTGCCGCCACAAAACAGAATAACGGCTCGTTCCATCAATGGTGTGTAGTTTGTCCAGTATTGCCATGTCCAGACTGCCCAGCTCCAAGGTTGATACCAGACACCCTGAATATGACCGGATAACTGAGGTGCATAGGAAAACTGGTAGGCCAGGTATTGCGTGGTCGCTGAGGCAATCAGGCTCAGCAATATCGCTAATAACAGCAGGTTAAGGAAAATGCGCCAGGCGATATGCTTACCAGTGTGTTTTTTGCTGCGGGCCTGGCTGGCGCCTATCGGGCTGACTCTCTTCATCGTTCCGCACTCTCATGGTTGTTAGGGTGGTCATCAGCTTCTCTGCCTGATGGTTTTTGGCTGTTTGGTGTTTGTGATTTGCCTGGGTGTTTGGGGGTGGTACTGGTGTGTTGGTGTCGGGGCTGTTGATCGCTGATTGCAGCACTTAGTGCCTGCCGTTTGCGCTCCAGTGCAGGATCGTTAAAGGTAACGGACATGCCTGCGGCTACAGCGACTTCAACAACCTGCTGTTTGAAAGTATCGCTGCCATCAATAGTTAGGTGGTTGCCGTATTGTTGCCGTGCCATGCGTAGCAGTGCCATCGTGGTGGCTTTTGGACTGTGGTTTTGCGGTAACGATAAGCGCTGGCCATCGTCATGGATCTCGGTGGCATTGTGCCGGTAAACCACGATGCCGGATTTCCGCACTTCCGGTTTCATGGTGGTTAACAGTAATTTGCCCGCCCGGATTTCTTTCCCGGATAACGCCAGTTTGCCCGCGAGATAACGGTTTTTCTTGCCGCGCCTTAGGGTGAGTAAGGCTTTGTCATTGCCCTGTTCGGCCTGTTTGATCAGGTAATCCTGCCAGTTGCGTTCGGGATACTGACGGTAGATGTGTTGCTGTTCCTGCCAGAGTTGTTGTTTGAGCTGGTTCCTGTGGGCTTTGTTACTGGTGGCTAATACCTGCCAGGCTTTGCGTCGGTATGGGCCGGTTAACAGGGCATCCTGTTTAATGGCTTGCCGTCGTTGCTGGTAGTCAGCTTTGAGCGCGGCATAGCCTGCTTTGCGGCGTTGTTGCAGGCTGTTGAGTGCGGTTTTCTTTTCCTGCTGGCGTTGTTGGTAGTCCTGCCATAATTGGCTTTGTTTTGCGTTCTGTTGTGCCGGGTTTTTCTGATAGCGGGTTTCCGGTTTGGCTCCGGTGTTGGTCTGGCTGTTACTGGTATGACTGCTGTTGGTCAACTTGCCCAGCCGTTTCTCCAACTTAGCTTTGGTGTACTCTCTGCCCAGTTCGCTGAGTCGAACCGATACCCCGTCGCTGCGGGAGCTGATGACTGCGCCGTTGCCTCTGGGTTTTATACAAAGATCAAAGCGTTGCAGCGATTGTTGTAGCATCTGCCATGAATCGGCTTCATCAATCATGTCGGTAATCGTGGTGCTACGCTGTTTCACCCAGTCATTAAACGGTAGCTGTCCGCTGTGGGCTTTTAATGCTTCGGTGATTTGTTTATTTTGTTGCTGAGGCGGTTGTTGTTGTCGCCGTTCTCTGGCTTTTTCCCAGTCAATCTGTCTGGTCAGGTCGTGTTTGATTTCCAACTGTTCCGCACATTCCACCAGTTTTAACTTGTCGTAAAACGGTTCCACCATGCGGTGCGTAGTGGGGTGAACTTTGTTAATGGCGACATGCACATGGAAGTGATCGGTATCATCATGGATGGCACTGATGCGTTGGTGCTCAGTCAGGCCAATTGCCTGACAGAATGCTTCTTCAATAGCTTCCAGTTTGTCCTGTGCCGGTTTTTCACCAGAAGGAAAAGAGATCATCAGGTGGTAACAGGGATCTGCTTTCGAACGGGTATTACGGGATTGGGTGGCTTGTATCGCTTTAATGGCTAATGCCGGATCATCATCAAAACCGCAATTCGTGATATTGATGCCCGCGACCTCAGTATCACGCCCGGTGCGCAGGATATAATGCGCTAACCGGGCAATATCCGAGTTCTGTTGTTTACGGTCTGGCTGGCGTTTGGCAATCATGATGGTCTGGCTAATTCTCGGGCTTTTTGTTTCAGGGCGATTTGGGTACTACGAATGTCGTTAATCAGTTCATCGATATGCAATGCCTTACCTTGTGCTTTGATATTGTGGTCAGACAGCCATAGTTTGAGCAGGCCACCCAACCTGCCGAGGTCACCGTGTAGCCGGGCCAGTTCAGTAAATTGCTGCTGTTCGGCATTACTTTTCGGTGTATGACCGAGCGTCAGCGCCCGTGAATAGGCTGCCAGACTCATGTCACACAAAGTGGCCTGTGCTTCGATTCGGGCTTTTTCATCCGCAGTGACGCGGAACGATATCTTCTCCGAACGTTGCCGGTTTTCTGATCCCATTGTTTTCTCTGCTGACACTCTTTGGTCTGACGGGTCTCTCAGGTACAAGAGCCTCGCAGAGCAAGATAACGTTGAGCCACCGGCGAATAAGGTTGCAGTATTTCACCCCGGCTTCTTAATGGCGGGGTGCCAAATACACATCTTGCCAGTCTGTCTCTCCCTCCTTTTTTAGCACGTAACGACCTTATGGCAGTGGCTTTTACGATAGGGATAAATAGCGCTGCTTAGGGCTATAAAGTGCTGTATTGAGTGGCTGAGTGCTGCTTAAAGTTTTAAGAAGAAACAAGCGGTTATGCGTGTTGCTCATAAGGTTGACCGCAAGCTGTGAGCTGCTGTTAAATGCTATGCGTCCGTTAATATCAGGCAGGTAATTGAGTAAAAATTAATGAGAATGAATCGTCATGAGTCTGCTTGAGCAATTACAGCAACGGGCTGCGTCCCGGCAAGGTGAGAAAGCCCGTAAAGGTGCCGGATTACAGATGTTTGTCGCACAGAAAGAAGAGATTGCCGAGGCAGTCGCTGCACACTGGCCGTTGAAAGAGATTCATGCCTTATTGCAGGAGCAAGACCGGATGCCGGTGACTTACCGGGTGTTTTGTGGCTACGTCTACCGTTTTATTACCACAAAAGAAAAGAATGAGCGGGTGAGGTCTATGCAGTCTGAGCAGCATCAGAGACCGGGGCAACAGGCGAAAACCGCACAGGATACAAGCCCGATCGTTGCCGATACAGGCACACAGTCCGGGTTCTCACATACACCCGATTTCAGGGTCGGTAAAAATCTGATCTGAATACCTTCAGTCAGGAATCACGAATAACAAAACCAAACAGGAATTCATTATGGCTGGAAACGTACATTTTATTCTTCAGGGCAAAGGCGGTGTAGGCAAAAGCCTGGTCGCTGTTTTGTTATCTCAGTTTTTAAGTGAATCCGGTGAGGTGCCGCTGATTATTGATACTGATCCGGTGAACAGGACGCTGGCCGGATTTGCGGCGTTGAATGTGCACGAGGTTCAGCTAATGAACCGGAATGATATCGATGCCTCTCGGTTCGATCAGCTGATGGGCCAGGTGTTGGAGCATGAAGGCGATTGTGTCATTGATAATGGCGCATCCAGTTTTGTTACCTTGTCGTCGTATCTGCTGCGTAACGAGATGGTGGAGTTTTTGGCAGAGAACGAGAAGCAGGTAACTATCCATACCGTGATTACCGGTGGCCAGGCTCTGTATGACACCCTGAATGGCATGGATGCGATTGCCCGCCAGTTTCCGCAGGATTGCCAAATTGTGCTGTGGCTGAATGAGTTTTTTGGCCCGATAGAGGAAGCGGGGAAAGCCTTTACAGGGATGAAGGCTTACAAAACGCATCAGGCCAGAATTGCGGCGATGGTGACGATTGAAAAACAGGATGAATTGTTTGAGCAGGCGACTAAGCTGATGCTGAAGCAGCGCCTGACTTTTGCCGAGGTGGCAGCATGTGAGGATGCAGCGCTGTTTGATGTGTTTAAGAAACGCCGGGTGATGATGTTCAAAAAGGCACTGTTTGGCCAGCTGGAGGTGATCCGCCAGGGCGGCGTGTTGTGATTGATCGGGATGAACTGATTCAGGCGGTGGCTTCGAAATACGGGGTGATTCTGTCACCGGATGATCCGATTTTCCATTATCTGTTCATGCATGATGCGGTGCTGGATCAGTACCGGGGGATGTTGTCGCAGCAGTTTCTGGAGTTACAGGCGGGGATTGATACCACCAATAAGCAGCAGTATGAGCAGGCCAGGGTGTTGTGGGAAAGGCTGGCGAATCGGAAGGTGCAGGCACTGGAGGCGGTGGGGGATAAGATGGTTGTGGATATGGAGGCATTGCTGGAGCAGCAGCGATTGTTGTTTGAGGCATCGCAGCGGGAGTTTTTGCGGAGATTGAGGTGGTTTTTTTTGGGTGGTGGGATTCTGATTTTTAGCGGGTTGCTACTTTTGATTGGGGTGTTTACTTAAATCATATGCCTGATTTTGAGAGAAATGAATCTGGTCTGTTTTTAATATTAGATGGGTCATTAGGAAGGCTCTTGCATGAGTAAATAATTTGCTTTCCAGGTATTTTAGAGCTATTTTTATTTATGAATGGTGTTGAAAAGCAGATAAAAGGTTGGTCATATGGGAGCTGTTACCCCTGCAGCTACATCTTCTGATAATTTAAGTAGCAATACTGCTGAACCACAACCTGCCCGCGAGTATACAAATCACCTTCCTAAGCTTGAGTTACCTCCTTCCGGTGGTGCTGTTCGATCCATTGGTGAGAAATACTCATTCAATCCAGCAAACGGTTCCGGTAATTTTAGTATACCCGTTAATTTGACAGCTGCTCGTGGAGCGCCGGAATTGCTATTGAGTTATAACTCTGGAGCGGGAAATGGTGAGTTTGGCATTGGCTGGTCGTTGGGACTACCAACGATAAGCCGCAAAACGGATAGGCGCCTCCCAACTTATGAGGATGCAGAAGCAACGGATATATTTATTCTGGCAGGTGCAGAAGACCTTGTGCCACTTCCAGATGAAAGCCCACCAGGATCCAACAATAATTTTCCCAGTTACCAGGTCAAACGCTATAGACCACGAACTGAAGGATTATTTTCCCGTATAGAAAAGTTTTTTAAGCCGGATAAACCAGATGACACATGGTGGCGAGTAACCAGCAAAGATAATGTTACGCAATATTTTGGTTATTACCCCAAACAGGATCAGCCAGATAAAACTGCCAGAGTTTTTAATCCCGATGATCCCGGCAAAATCTTCAGTTGGTTAATGACAGAAACCATTGATGACAAAGGCAATCGGACACTATACGAATACAAACAGGAAAATACTGACAATGTTGATCCCATAATCTATGAAGCGAAACGCTCACAACAACAAGCCCAAGTCTATTTAAAACGTATCTATTATGGTAATACGTCTACGCCACAACCAACGAAAAAATGGCCATTCCAAATTATTTTTGACTATGGCGATCATGATGCCTTAACTCCCACGCCTGAAGAACAAAAACCATGGTCAGTTCGAGAAGACCCGTTTTCCAGTTACCGTTCTGGTTTTGAAATACGCTCCTACCGCTTATGCCGCCGCATCCTCTGCTTTCACCGCTTTCCTGATACCAATGAGTTTAATCTGGGTGCAGACCCTGTTCTGGTTAAAAGCACCGATTTCGAATACGACGAAAATTCGATACTGACGGAACTACAAAGTATTCAACACACAAGTTACCGAAAAAAAAGCTCAGGTTCCGGGTATGACCCGGAGGCTTTCCCAAAAGTTAAGTTCAGATACTCAAAGGCTATACTCGATGAAAAAATTCACCACATCGACAATCTGGAGAGCACGCCACAAGGGTTGAGCGGCAGTTATCAGTTTACTGACCTGAATGCAGAAGGCTTATCCGGAGTTCTCAGCCAACAAGGCGGAGCTTTGCAATACCGCAGAAACGAAGGTGATGGCCGTTTTGGCAAACTATCTACCCTGACCACACAACCCCACTGGGTGGATCTGGCGCGTGGTGATGCTTTGGTAAATCTGGAAGCTGATGGCCAGCCTTATCTGGTGAACTATGGCAATCTGGCTGGCTTTATTGCCCGCGAGGATGATCATTGGGAAAGCTTTCAGCCATTCAAACAACTTCCGAATATCAACCGCAATGACGCCGACATCCGTTATCTGGATTTAAACGGTGACGGTAAACCGGAAATTGTCATTCTGCGCGACGAAGTGATTCGCTGGTATCCCAATGAAGGTAAACAGGGTTATGGTGAGGAACAACGTGTTCCATTGAACACTGGCAATGAAGAAAACAGTCCTGCCCGGATATTTACCAATACGCTGGAATCTATTTTTACCGCTGATATGAGTGGTGATGGGCTAACAGATATTGTGCGGATTCGTGGCCGGGAAATCTGTTACTGGCCGAACTTAGGCTATGGGAGGTTTGGGGGCAGAGTCATTATGGCGGATGCACCTCATTTTGACGCACCTGATCTATTTGACCCACAACGCTTACGTTTGGCTGATATCAATGGCAATGGTCAAACCGATATTTTGTATCTGGGACGTAATACTAGCCGTTTCTGGTTAAACCAATCCGGGAATAGCTTTTCCACAGCGACTAAAATCGCTGCATTTCCGGGCGTTGATAACCTTAGCAGTGTGGCGCTGGTTGATTTATTGGGTAATGGCACCAGCTGTCTGGTCTGGTCTTCGCCATTACCAGCAGATGCCAATCGACCCTGGCGTTATATTGATCTGATGAGTGGAATCAAGCCTTATCTGCTCACAGAAATCAATAATAACCTCGGCAGTATTACCCGATTTAGTTATAAGCCCTCAACGTGGTATTACCTGAAAGACCGGCGTGAGGGTAAACCGTGGATCAACAAGCTGCATTTTCCGGTACAGGTCGTCGATAAACAGGAAGTCATCGATCAGATTTCCGAAAACCGCTTTGTCAGCCGCTATAGTTATCACCACGGTTATTATGACCGGGCAGAACGTGAATTCCGGGGTTTTGGCCAGGTTGATCAATGGGATACAGAAGGCATAACAGAGGCTGGGGAGGAATTATTCAAACGTCCTCCGGTTATGACCCGGACATGGTTTCATACCGGAACATGGCTGGATGAAAACCATGTTTCCACTCAATACCGTAGTGAGTATTTCCTGCATGGTGAAAATCGAAGATAGTCAGGCTTTCGAGCTATCCGACAGTGAACTTGAACAAGCACCTTCTAATGATCCATTCAGTGCTCAGGAACTGCGCGAGGCAAAACGCAGCTTGCGTGGGCAGGTGCTACGGCAGGAGGTTTATGAATGCGCTCCTACCTTGGGGCAGGATGATTACCCCGCCCCTGTCAAAGATCAATCCCAGACTTTTAAAGCACCTTACACCGTTACCGAAAGCCGCTATCAAATCCAGTGCCTGCAGCGTTTAGGTGAAGGTGAGAGTAAGCACGGTGTTTTTTCTCTCCACCCCACTGGAAACGCTTAGTTATCATTACGAGCAGGCTATTCAAGACCCTCGTATCAGTCATGAATTAATTCTGGAGACTGACGAATTCGGACAGGCGCTTAAAACAGCGCAGATAGTCTATCCACGTCGCCCTGATACCGTTTCGAATAAGGTACATATCCCGGAACAACAACAGCTTTATATCACCGTGAATGAAATAGGGCTGATTAATGTTGATCACAAAGAGGATTGGTATCGGATCGGTGTTCCCACATCCGAACAGAACTGGGAACTGACAGGTGTTTTCCGGTTCAGCGATTGATCACACCACGAAACAAATCGCCTTGACGCACAAGGAACTGAAACAGGCATTTGATGACGCATCCAAGCTGGATTATGTAGAAAAACCGCGAATTCACTGACTCCTCTCGCCATTCAAAAGCGTCTTCTCTCAGCCAGTCTGCAACTCTATCGGCGTAATACAGATGCAACAAAGTTATACCCTGTTTACGACACTAATCCACAGAGTGATCAATTTGTACCACTGGATATGGGTGAACTGGAAAGCCTGGCATTACCGGGCGTTGCGTTCTCTTTGGTATTCACTGATGCACTATTGTCTCAGATCAATGCTGACCTACAGAGCCAACACAGCGATCAAATCACGCCACAGCAATTAAGCGCTGAAACAATATACTAATTTTACAGCAACAACGTACCGGGCTACCTGACCTGGATCAGTGGCTGGATAAACTTCCCGCCGCAACCGGGAATGGCTGGTGGACGGGCGATGGCTCAGCAGTTTTTGATCCTGACTTGTTTTTATTCGGTCACTGAAGCACGTGATCCATGGGGGAAATATTTCTACGCTCACTTATGACAGTCTGGGATTACTGCCAACTGAGGTTAAAGATGCTATCGGCAATACTGTCAGCAGTCGTAATGACTACCGTCTGTTAACACCGTTGGAAATCACCGATCCAAACGGTAACCGCCAACAGGTTGCTTTTCGATACATTAGGACGCGTAACCAAAACTGCGATTCTTGGTAAGGAAACAGAATCATTAGGCGATGATCTTGACCATCCCACCACTGAAATCAGCTATCACTTCTATGATGCTACAACCACAACCCCCAGCTACGCTCATACCAAAAGCCGCGATAAGCATTATCAGGACGACACCAGCGAGAGCAACACACGGTTGGCTGGAAGCACGGGTTTATTCAGATGGGCTGGGGCAGGAAATTCTCTCCAAGGCAAAAGTCGCACCGGGAAAAGCTTATTACGTTGATAGCAATGGTGATCTGCAAACCGAGGAATAACGTTAATACGCGCTGGGTAGGTTCAGGGCGTACTTTATTCGATAACAAAGGGCAATCCGGTTAGACAGTG
>CANNZV010001506.1:0-149095 GCA_947561585.1 Caprella mutica
GGTATACTATACTTTTTATCTATTGACATTTCAATATCATTTTTATAATACAGCTATTTACAATTTTTAAGCAATTTGTAAGTAACAGTATGTAATTAATTCAAAACATCAAATAGCTAATTCTGACTGATATTTTTTTGTGAGAATTATATGTTTAAATAGCATTTTTGGAGTGATTTTTTTATAATTATTTTTAGTTTAATTACAATACCTGAAGCTGCTTTACCTTTATATTATAAATAATTTGTTCATGTACATTAAATTCAATGTTTTTTAATTATTAGATGACTACATTACTGCAATGGAGAAGGTGAAGTTAGCGGAGGTGTCATCTGACATAATGACAGATGAGGAGACTGAGAGGTAGTAAATTCCTTATGTTTTATTCTGATAGAAATGAATCAAATGATTATTTATTTACTCATTGCAGTATTTCATTTACAGTTGTCTTGTACAAATAGCTTACTTCAATATTCTTTTATCAGATCTAAGAAGAAGTGCAACAGTGCCATAGACTCTGATGAGTCTATGGATAGTTCAGAGGAGGAGCAGCTTCTGAAGAAGAGAAGAAGAACGAAGGACGAAGGGTCAAATAAGAAGATGGATCTTTCCAAAGGTATTATTCAAAACATGAAGATATGTTTACCATTATTTATCCTTGAACTGCGTCTTGCTCATTATACTCTAGAAGTTAATTTTCGGAAACAATTACGATTATTGACAACTACAGTAATATTTTAGCAAATATTCATTTATTAAACACCTATATAGCTTTGGTTAAATTTTGAGTCTTCTATAATGGGAGTATGTGTTAATTCAGCCTCATTAGCGTCGGCATGGGGTCAATATATGATATTATTAACATTAACCTGTTAACTCTTTACAGAAGGTTCGCTAAAGATCATTTTCATTGTTTAACCACTAATTTTCAGAAGTACGTGCTCTAACACAGCAGGTTGCTACCCAAGGGGCAGCCTTAGAGTGTGCCATGCGATCTTTAAATCGAATGGATGCAACGATCTCAAGACTGTGCGACTTGGTGGCTTCTAACAACTCTTCGCCTTCTTCGGCAGTTACGCCATCAGTTATCAAGAGCACTCTTCCTCTAAAAACCATTGAAGAGTTTGCGGCGTTTGAGATGAAACTGAATGATCCCCTATACTTTGAGCAAATCCTAAGTACAATTATAACATTGTTTCATTATCATATTATTCCAGCTATTTAATTGAAATATTTTATATAATTAAAGCATTATTCTAAGTGAAACCTACTTAATTTTATTGGTTCAGCAATTTACGAAAATATAGATTAATAAATTAACTAGGAATTATTAATCTATATAAATTAATTTGAATAATAATTTGATTATACAATGTCAGTACTATGTACAGGGCTTCTCTAAAGTAACCTGGCCAAATAAAATCTCTTCCTCTGATGGTAAGTACTCTTGTTACGTCTTTGTAAATGTTTCATAGTGAATTGGCATACACTTTTTTATAGTGTTGAGGAATTAAAAATCGCTCCATTGATCAGATATTGATCATTTATTGAGCAACAGCTCAGTAACTGTTTACGTAAGTTATGAGGTTTATTATATACCTAAATTTTTCGTATTTTACAATATACAAATTCCAACTTGAATAATTATAATTTAATAAAATTTTAAATAGCTAATACGTAATTAACAACCAGTAAACTTTTTTGGAACCTACTTATCAAGAAAAAAACTATCAGAGAAAAGAGTCACTGATGATGTACTATCAGAGAAAAGAGTCACTGTGATGATGTACTATCAGAGAAAAGAGTCACTGTGATGATGTACTATCAGAGAAAAGAGTCACTGTTGTGATGTACTATCAGAGAAAAGAGTCACTGTGATGATGTACTATCAGAGAAAAGAGTCACTGTGATGATGTACTATCAGAGAAAAGAGTCACTGTGATGATGTACTATCAGAGAAAAGAGTCACAGTGATGATGTACTATCAGAGAAAAGAGTCACTGTGATGATGTACTATCAGAGAAAAGAGGCACTGTGATGATGTACTATCAGAGAAAAGAGTCACTGTGATGATGTACTATCAGAGAAAAGAGTCACTGTGATGATGTACTATCAGAGAAAAGAGTCACTGTGATAATGTACTATCAGAGAAAAGAGTCACTGTGATGATGTACTATCAGAGAAAAGAATCACTGTGATGATGTACTATCAGAGAAAAGAGTCACTGTGATAACGTACTATCAGAGAAAAGAGTCACTGTTGTGATGTACTATCAGAGAAAAGAGTCACTGTGATGATGTACTATCAGAGAAAAGAGTCACTGTGATGATGTACTATCAGAGAAAAGAGTCACTGTGATGATGTACTATCAGAGAAAAGAGTCACTGTGATGATGTACTATCAGAGAAAAGAGTCACTGTGATGATGTACTATCAGAGAAAAGAGTCACTGTGATGATGTACTATCAGAGAAAAGAGTCACTGTGATGATGTACTATCAGAGAAAAGAGTCACTGTGATGATGTACTATCAAAGAAAAGAGTCACTGTGATGATGTACTATCAGAGAAAAGAGTCACAGTGATGATGTACTATCAGAGAAAAGAGTCACTGTGATGATGTACTATCAGAGAAAAGAGGCACTGTGATGATGTACTATCAGAGAAAAGAGTCACTGTGATGATGTACTATCAGAGAAAAGAGTCACTGTGATGATGTACTATCAGAGAAAAGAGTCACTGTGATGATGTACTATCAGAGAAAAGAGTCACTGTGATGATGTACTATCAGAGAAAAGAGTCACTGTGATGATGTACTATCAGAGAAAAGAGTCACTGTGATGATACACTATCAGAGAAAAGAGACACTGTGATGATGTACTATTAGAGAAAAGAGTCACTGTGATGATGTACCATCAGAGAAAAGAGTCACTGTTGTGATGTACTATCAGAGAAAAGAGTCACTGTGATGATGTACTATCAGAGAAAAGAGTCACTGTGATGATGTACTATCAGAGAAAAGAGTCACTGTGATGATGTACTATCAGAGAAAAGAGTCACTGTGATGATGTACTATCAGAGAAAAGAGTCACTGTGATGATGTACTATCAGAGAAAAGAGTCACTGTGGTGTTTTATTATCGCAAAGAGAGGGAGTGAGAGAGT
Source organism: Caprella mutica (assembly GCA_947561585.1). Lineage (NCBI taxonomy): Eukaryota > Metazoa > Arthropoda > Malacostraca > Amphipoda > Caprellidae > Caprella > Caprella mutica. The sequence goes on from CANNZV010001506.1 coordinate 3,162, forward strand.
GTCATGTACTAGGCTTACTGCCTCTATAAATATACGATTCATTTCTTAGGCAATACGTATAGTTATCTTTAAAGAACTTAACCAATCATTTATGATTCTATCACTATTTCAAATCATATTCATCTTATTTTTTTATACTAAAATCATGATTCTTACAAATAATAAACGTATTATATTTAAATTAAAATCCAAAGTCGATGTGAATTGTTCTTCATCTATAACTTACTCGTGTCCGGCATCTCCATATCCTAATCTTCTAATAGGAAAAATATTAATTTGCAATATTTTTTCAGGAATGTAACATGTGCTTATTGGGGGACCATCTCTGTCATCAGCAGTTAAGAATCTACTAGACGCACTTATGACCAATTCTCTTCAGAAAATGTTCAATTGGGAAGGGAAGGTAACCCCATTCTGTGGTACTTTGGCTAAAAGAGGATTTAAATCTACCAGAACATGCGATCTGCTGACGAGTGAGTTATCTTTGATAATTAAATTAAATTATGTATGTTTCATTTTTCTTATTTTCTCAATATAGATTTATTTCCTTCAATTATATTATATAGGCATTATTAACACAGAATGTAAAATTTATAAATTAAATTTACATTGACTTTATGGACACACTATTACAGGTGGGGTGACAATAATACATAGGGGTGAATTTCTAAAATTGAATAAATCAACTGGCCATTTATCTAATACTTAGTACTCATTAAAAAATAACACCGGCGAAATTTTGTTATGCATGATTCGTTGCTAACAATTCAAAGTAAACTATATAACTAGTACTTGCTGTTGTAATATTAAACGAAATTCATAGCCTTGTCCTAGTGGTTACTTTGTACTATATTTTCAATAGCTTAGTTTGAAAATGGTTTTGTGTTTATTTGCCTAATAGCTTTCCTCCATTTAAAATGCATGAATATTCAAAATTTAGATTTAAAAAAAAAGTAAGCAATAGGTGAGCAGGCGATGATATATAGTATATTGTTAGCGATGAATTTTGCCTAATATCTTTAGCAAGAACTAGTTATATTTCTACATTAAAGTCTTAGCAATTAATAATGTTGAATATATTAATTAAAAAAAAGCTATAAATACTTTTGGAGGACCGGTCAATATTGATCTCCGGTCATTTTATTCCCATACCATTTGTTGATCCCGGTCATTTGGTTCTCGCCCATTTGATCCCCAGTCGTATTTTTTGTTTACTCATATATTTAGCATACAATAATTTATTACGTTTTTTATTTCTATATATAAATTGTCATTTACTATTTAAATAATAAATAAAACGTGTGAAACAATTTGACATCTACTATTTATATAATAATTTTGTATAGAATAAAACAAAATAATAGAATTCAAGCAGCTATTCAAACATAATTTACATTTACAACTAGTCAGGAAACATTTTACAGGAAATAGGAAATATTAACCAACTCTTGCAAGCTAAAGTTAGGTATATTCACTTCGCAAGCTAAGTGAATATAAGTAACTTTCAAGTAAGCTGTTTTCTCCGGAACTACTACAAACATTATGATCATGTGGTTTCGATAATTTGAAAATGACTTCATGGTGAATAGTATACTTAAATATTTGCCATAAATTGATTTTTAGTCTTTCCCACCTGCATGATGATAATAATTGTAATAGTTACGGCAAAGAAGCTTAACTAAAAACTACCGATAAAATAGTCAAAAGTTACACCTCAATTAGCTCATATACCAGACCAGGAGAAATAAATACGAGACATGCTCCTGTTTTATTTAATAAGTCATATGTGCTAGTTATAATAAGTGTGGGGTATACCTGTGCATTTGATTTTACCATTGAATATTTTTGAATAGAACCGGAATGTAAATTTGAAAGCATGTATAGCTTGTTTGCTAGAACCGTGTCATAACTCTAAAAAAGCTATTTTTCAGGAGAGGCATTTTAGTACTTGTAATGTACGTACATTTAATGGCATATCGTTAGGACATTTAGCCTTTCTAGCGGTATATTTTAGAGTTTCAATGATGATTTTTTTACCAAAATGATCAGCATTTTATGATCTATATGTCTATATTGAAAAAACTATTTTGACCTGAATAAGGGTTGAAATGAATAAGGAATTATGATTGAGAAATTAATCATTTATATATTTGTTCAATGTTAGTATGAACTTGCTCGATAAGTAAATTTTAAAATAAACTGGCATATCCCCTTTAAATATCATCCAAATGACCCAGGATTTCTCATATGTTTATTTTTCATGGGTACATATTATTGGACGGTGCTAGGAAAATTTGCTCGTTTTCTTAAATCATGATATATAGAAGGAAAGACATTATTGAATGTTAACAATATAATGTAAGAGATAATTGAAGTCGCATAAAATCTGGATAGATGAAAATAAATCATAAATTAATTCAGAAGTTATAAGTTTATAACTGTTGATGAAAATTCCTTCTACATGTAGCTAATATACAATGTTATTTATAATTAAAAATGAAAGATGATAACAATAGCTTTCATATTCAAATTGAATAGCTGGACTTTCTCGTTATGCAAAACATAGGCAATATATAGTTGTCAAAAAATTTGATGTTTATGTATGTACTAGCTTCATAGGCCCCCTTCACACTTGCGTTTCTCAACGCTGCGTTAGAAATACTGCTCATGGCAAAAAATTAGCTGCAATTAAATTTAACGGAGCCCTTCACACTTGCGTTAGAAAAAATGCGGCATTTTTTTTAACGCAAGTGTGAAGGGGGCCATATATATTCATCAATATCTCGATATTTTGGCCTTTTTTACTGTGTGTGACCTCTGTTTGTTTCAATTCTTTTAGTTTGGGTTAATTATATATTGTGAACTTCTATTTTATTCAAAATTGAATTCTTATAAATTTAAGAAGCTGGAACTTTCCTTCTTTGACTTATTCTTAGATATACCTAGTTTGCATTATGATTATAATAATATTTAATCACTCTTTTTTTAAATTAAAATCCAGAAAATACTTCCAATTTATATGAATTTCTTTATTTTACTAGTTGTAGCTAACTAATATCTTCTTTTCAGGAGTTACCATGAAGAAGTCGCATCTCGAGACTGATCAAAAGTCAATAGGAAAGGCAATCCTTTCTTACTTAAAAAACGCAAGGGATCGAGGTGAGGGAAGGAAAAAGAAAACGGCATCAGAAGTGAAATCACATGGAGGTGGAGCTCCTTCCACATTGTGTGTCGTTCCCGATGGATTATCTGGGTGTAATGTACTTGAAGACTCATCATCCTGGTGTAATATAGCTTGTGGATCATCCTCCAGGTGCATTATACCAGGAGACACATCCTCCGTGTCCGATATGCCCAGTTCATCATACCAGGCATCTCAGAAACATGAACACAATACGTATTTAAATCTTTAATTCAAGTTATCAATAAATTTCGCTTTTGGTTATTCATTGATAATAAGTTTGAATTTTTATTAGTTGCTCACTTTTCAGTCATGATATTATTTTTTCTAAGATCAGCCTTATCTCTTATTTAGACATCAGTCTGTAGCTACTGATATAAAATAATAAATAAATATTATATTTTAAATAGTACCTTTTATTTACCATCCTGTTATGGGTTCTTATATTTTAGTATAGAAATTAGGATCACCTACAATTACAATCTACAGGGAAGGATTATCTGTGAAGAACAGTTTTCAATTTAGCCCATTTCAATTCTACTTGATATAGGAAGAATGAAATCATCAGTTACTCATAAATTTATAGTAAATAAATTTTTTTTCAATTCAAATTTATTTCAGTTTAACCTGGGCACCTATTTAATGAGCTCTTAATGCAATTGTATTAATTCCGTAATTTGGTGTTGCTCAATATAAATGTTAGTTAAAAGTATTCCAATGATCATGGCAGAAGAATCCCCTCGTCGTACGTCGTGGTATATCCCTCAGCTAAATGACGGAGGAATTCCCCCGTCGTCCGCCGTGGTATATCCCTCGGCTAATGACGGAGGAATTCCCCCGTCGTACGCCGTGGTATATCCCTCAGCTAAATGACGGAGGAATTCCCCCGTCGTCCGCCGTGGTATATCCCTCGGCTAATGACGGAGGAATTCCCCCGTCGTACGCCGTGGTATATACCGCGGATAGAAGACGTAGGAAATCCCCCGTCGTACGCCGTGGTATATCCCTCGGCTAAATGACGGAGGAATTCCCCCGTCGTACGCCGTGGTATATACCGCGGATAGAAGACGTAGGAAATCCCCCGTCGTACGCCGTGGTATATCCCTCGGCTAAATGATGGAGGAAATCCCCCGTCGTACGCCGTGGTATATTCCACGGATAGAAGACGTAGGAAATCCCCCGTCATACGCCGTGGTATATCCCTCGGCTAAATGATGGAGGAAATCCCCCGTCGTACGCCGTGGTATATTCCACGGATAGAAGACGTAGGAAATCCCCCGTCATACGCCGTGGTATATCCCTCGGCTAAATGATGGAGGAAATCCCCCGTCGTACGCCGTGGTATGTCCCTCGGCTAAATGACGAAGGAAATCCCCCGTCGTACACCGCGGTATATCCCTCGGCTAAATGACGGAGGAAATCCCCCGTCGTACACCGCGGTATATCCCTCGGCTAAATGACGGAGGAAATCCCCTGTCGTACACCGTGGTATATCCCTCGTCTAAATTACGGTGAAAATCCTCCGTCGTATGCCGTGGTTTATCCCACGGCTAAAAGACGGTGGAATTCCTCCGTTGCGTGACGTGGTGTACCCCACGGCGGCACGCCGTGGTTTATCCGTGGTTTAGCCGTGGGGACGATGTGCAGATTACGAGGGATAGCCGTCGTGACGCCATGGGATTTCTGATCATCCCACGTCGTAACCCACGGCGAAAATCCCTCTCAGATTTACCCCACGTCAAAATTACGACGGCGTACGCCGAGGGATTATTGATGAAATGTTACTAGGGAGTACTATTTACAATTAATTAATATTAATATACGTATCTATGGTACCAACATATTTTACATATTATCGTGGAATGATGAATAATGCAGATTCAAGGCAGTGGATACATTTTTTCTGGACACACTGTATATGAAAAAGAATATTCCATTGTGTCTCTTATACAAAGTGTTTAAAGTTTCGCTGAAAGGTATAACCCAGAGACCCCTAAAAAATTTGAAAGAATGTTTCGAAGTTTGCTTCGTTCTGTCTTCAGGCTGGAGGAGGTCATTTTCAACAACTTCTGCAGGGTCACAGGAGATGTGGTTCATATGATATAGCCATATATATAGGACAATAAATGTTTAATAATAATACTTTCTTTTCCATCAATGTGGTGTATCTATGATGACAATTGATGCATTAGAAGTGCTTCTAATTCGCAATTTAAAAATGTCGTTTCTGATGGAACACAGTGTGTCAGTGGATGAATTGTATAGTCCATAAGCAGTATATCAAGTCTAATAGACTGATAGTTATTAACTTCACCATAATATTCAATCATTGGCTGCAGCAAAAATAATCAAAACCATACTGCTACACTGTGTTCCATCAGATGACGCATTTTTACAATTGCAAATTAGAATTTAAATTAATTTAAATTCAATTTACATCTTTGTTAATAACTCTTTCATTCATGGAAATACATCTTCAACACCAATCACGATATCTTCTACAAAATGTGCATTTCTTTGCAGAAACCATTTTGCAAAATTTAGACGGTGCGGTAAATCAGTTCTAAGAGTTCGAGCCTTGCATGCTTCTTCAAAGGATGATACTTCACATCGTGTTTAACAATTCGGTGAAATGTCTTTCAAATGATATCTAATCCTTACCTTCTGATTGATATTTTTGGGTTCTCAATAAACTGTTCATGAAGAAGATTAATGTTTTCATGTGTTCATTCTTTTCTCCTTCGACATGATCACTTTTTGTTCAAATTTAAAGTGGTTTCTTCAGTTTTGAACTTATTAACATTTGTCAATATGGTTTTATAGTTGGTGGAAATCTTTCCAGAAAGCGATGTTCAAAATGAGGTTGAACCTGTGTAAAGCTTCCAGTGTTAAAATAAATTGTCACAACAAAAACTCTTTGTTCTTTTGAAAGCTGCATTTTGAGGGTTTCGAATAGGAGATAAAAATTAACGGCCAAATGATTTTATAAAGATATCAGCTTTATCTCAAAACCTACTTTCTAATGGTAATTCATTTTTCTATTTTATCTTATTTGTTACAAGAAATAGTAGAATTTATTGTTTTTACATCCATATAAAATGAATTATTCCTATTATGATTTTTTCGTTTATTTCGTCCTCGCGCAAACCCTTTTTATTTACCTTTTTTTAATTCGCTGCAAGATGTTTAATTTTGGTCCTAACTCTTAACAGATTATCAAAAAAGATGTAGAAAAAGTAAACGAATAAAACTGTGTTTATAAAAAGTTTCTAGGTTTGATAGTTTGTAAAATAAATTAGTTTGAAAATGGGTTTCCTTTTTTTTGCGTCACCCTGTATAGCAACAATATATTTCTAATTTAGTGTTTTTAATTTGTTTTCTATTTTAGCCACTGGTTAGTTCTCTCCTTGTTGCTCATCCTAACATTGGAGTCGGGACAATTTTCTCGTGACTTTCCATCATTTACTTCAAGATGCGCTGTTGGTTCATTTTCTGAAGAGTCTCTAGAATGGTTTACATTAATAAATGGTAGCAAATATCCTTGGATTTGCGGCAAAATGATTCCCTACCTCAGTTCTTTAATTTCCTTTAATTACTTTAGATTTAACTTCAGAGCGATGGTTATGTCTCAAAATAGAATATTCTTGCTTGGCTAAGAGCTACTTTGTTCCTATTTCTGCTGAGTCATCTAATTGATGACAACATGCAATGTTTGTGTTGGTTTATCTGTCGCAACTGATATCTTTACTTCCTGTGACGTCATCAGGGACATATTCTTTAGCCAGAGTTTTTATGCTAAAATGGGAAATTTAGAGATTTTCTAAGCTTGTGTTGAAGATTTTAATTTGATGCGTCAGTTGCGAATGAAAGAGAAATTAGGAAGAGGGACTTTTTGTAGACGCAAATTTATTGGTTTGAAACTTTAATGGAACATCCAACACATACAACTTTGTATTATAAATCATTAGTAACATTTATTGTAAATTAAAATGAAATTAACTGTTAATTATTCTACAAGCTATTAAGACTGAAAAGCGAACAGAGTAGACAGTGACTGCAATTGTAGTCTCCATAAGCGCCACCTCCCGTGCTAGTGTAAACAGTAAAGTCATTCCCTGGTTAGTACACCGGGTACACAGTGACTGCAATCGTAGTCTCCATAAGCGCCACCTCCCGTGCTAGTGTAAACAGTAAAGTCATTCCCTGGTTAGTACACCGGGTAGACAGTGACTGCAATTGTAGTCTCCATAAGCGCCACCTCCCGTGCTAGTGTAAACAGTAAAGTCATTCCCTGGTTAGTACACCGGGTACACAGTGACTGCAATTGTAGTCTCCATAAGCGCCACCTCCCGTGATAGTGTAAACAGTAAAGTCATTCCCTGGTTAGTACACCGGGTACACAGTGACTGCAATTGTAGTCTCCATAAGCGCCACCTCCCGTGCTAGTGTAAACAGTAAAGTCATTCCCTGGTTAGTACACCGGGTACACAGTGACTGCAATTGTAGTCTCCATAAGCGCCACCTCCCGTGCTAGTGTAAACAGTAAAGTCATTCCCTGGTTAGTACACCGGGTACACAGTGACTGCAATTGTAGTCTCCATAAGCGCCACCTCCCGTGCTAGTGTAAACAGTAAAGTCATTCCCTGGTTAGTACACCGGGTACACAGTGACTGCAATTGTAGTCTCCATAAGCGCCACCTCCCGTGCTAGTGTAAACAGTAAAGTCATTCCCTGGTTAGTACACCGGGTAGACAGTGACTGCAATTGTAGTCTCCATAAGCGCCACCTCCTGTGCTAGTGTAAACAGTAAAGTCATTCCCTGGTTAGTACACCGGGTACACAGTGACTGCAATTGTAGTCTCCATAAGCGCCACCTCCCGTGCTAGTGCAAACAGTAAAGTCATTCCCTGGTTAGTACACCGGGTACACAGTGACTGCAATTGTAGTCTCCATAAGCGCCACTTCCCGTGCTAGTGTAAACAGTAAAGTCATTCCCTGGTTAGTACACCGGGTACACAGTGACTGCAATTGTAGTCTCCATAAGCGCCACCTCCCGTGCTAGTGTAAACAGTAAAGTCATTCCCTGGTTAGTACACCGGGTACACAGTGACTGCAATTGTAGTCTCCATAAGCGCCACCTCCCGTGCTAGTGTGAACAGTAAAGTCATTCCCTGGTTAGTACACCGGGTAGACAGTGACTGCAATTGTAGTCTCCATAAGCGCCACCTCCCGTGCTAGTGTAAACAGTAAAGTCATTCCCTGGTTAGTACACCGGGTACTAGCGACTTGGGAAAATAGAGCAGGTGAATAAGTTAATGTAAATAGAGTTATTCTTTTACATACCTTCACTCTGAACATTTCGATGCTTAGGATTTCAAACTAAAGTTATTAGTCTTTGTTAAAAGAAACAACAACAATCAGGGATGTTTTAGAGAGCTGTTCTTCACATCTACGAACTGCATGCGGATAATAGAGATTAAAATTATTATAATTATAAATTATTCATTATGAAATAAAATAATGAAGTAGTACCTATAAAATATAAAAGAACTTACAGTTTATGATTAAAAAATAGAAAAACTAAATGAACCACAAAATAAATGTTAAAATAATCAAAAATAATCATGAGTAATTAAAAATATGGTTACTCTTCCTCTTCACTCTCTTCCTCTTCACTCTCTTCCTCTTCACTCTCTTCCTCTTCACTCTCTTCCCTCTAGTTCCTCACTCTTCCTGTTGGTTCACTTTCTCTCTGTTGGTAGAAAATTTCAATATTAATTTTTTCCCCAGTAAATTCAGCTCACTTGTGACGTCATTTCTCTCCTCAGTTCATTTCTACGTCAGTTCATATCTCACAGTAAAGATTTAAACATTGAAAGTCATAACATTAAGTTATTTTATTTCTTATTATTTAAAATTTAAGATTAATGTTTATTTTTAGTTCGCCATCAGCAACAATTTCTTTAATTTAGTTCATTGTCACTTGTCGGTTCATTAAAACAATATAACTTATTGTTTAACCTTTTTGTTTGGTGTGTACTTAGTCTCTGGCTACCTAATTACTAATTGCATTTAACGTTCACTTTTATAATTTGCATATTTCTAAATAGTTCGTCTTCATTTTCAGATATAAAAACACGCTACTCTTTTTCTCTTTAATAAACAATTGAGTGAATTAGTTTGCTTTTCAACCTGCAACTTAGGTACGAAAGTGTGGATTCGAACAGAATTCCATAATAGGCGGAAAAATCCCCTAGAGTAATAATCACAAAATAGGAATTGAAATCTACAACAATGGTAAATTATTCCAATGCCACCGTGTAAAGTAACACAAATTATACTGATGCTGGCTAGGGGTTCGATTATAATTAAATATAATGGTAATTATCAAATAAAATAGTCTATAATATCAATCAATGTGTTGCTAATCACTTCAGAGAAATTATTTCACTTCTCTCTCACTCACCAAATAAAGTGACAAGTATCTCGATTGGTCCTGATTCACCCTGTAAGAAAATAAATGTGATATTAGACAGGTAAGTAACATTAATTTAATGAATCTATGCATAGACACTCTTTGGCTCAAATGAAATGGTTACTTCTAACCACATCTGTCAGTTGGTGGTACATTTTACGGGGTTCTAGGAATTTTCGCCGTGGGAAAATTCGTCGTCGGAATTTTCGCCGTCAGAATTCTCGCCGTTGGAAAATTCGCCGTTAGGAAAATTCACCGTGAGGGATATTCGCCGTGAAGAAGAAATTATAGAGGACATAACTATTCAAATACCTATAAGTATTGATAAAAAATATTGATAATTATAAAGGAAAATAATTTGTTAAATAACTTTACTATACGACTAAATATTTTAGATAACTTTAGACAAAAATTGTAATAATTTATAATTGTAAATGTCAATTGTAGGTGATTATGTAATATTGTATATCTGATAAAACTAAGGTTCCTAAAGTTCATATATGCAATATATATTCTAATGAGTAAACGTATAATTTTGTGTCACGAGAGGTCGCTGTATAACATTTTGAGTGTTTTAATTGGTTGACTAAATAATCGAAGCTAATTTCTTAGTTAAAAAATGTTCAGTAAAGATGAATAAGATGACTAGTGATAGTCAGCTGTGTCTTGGCTAATCCTAGTCGGTTTGCGTCACTTGCTCTTAGATGTGTAAAGTCTTGCTGTGTGTTTAATGTTGTCAATTTAAGATAAAACTTTTCTAATTGTTGTACTATTCTGAGTTATTGATGGTTTATACCTACCTAATTATTCATTTCATTCATTTATTCTCTAGTACTTTGTACGGTTTACTTCCTGAAATTTGAATTACTCTGCATTTCACAGACATTTCAAGGTAGTACACTCTTTATAATTTTACATTTAAAATATCTAAAATATAAAATATTTAAAATAAAATTTACATTTAAAATAATATGAATTATTAAACATTTGAAATAAATTGTAACAATTAATTAATAGAATAATATCCCCACTTGGTATCAACGATACGAGTAATTTAGACACACCTGAAAACATCAGAAAAAAACAACTAAAAAGTCTACGGATGTCATTCGAACAATTTCACAAACTGTTAAGTAATTATCTATATTTAAAACAATATACCTATGTATATATAAATAAAATATACCTATATACATAAAACAATATACCTATGTATGTATAAATAAAATGTACCTATTTATATATGAACATAATTAAAAAATCCATATATTTGAATAAATTATACATATAAAATTGTCCAGATACGTCATTTTTTACATACATGAGAAGAAAACATAAAAGTTATTTGAAAAAAGATAGAAACAACCACAACTTTTGGGTTGTTTCAACCACAAAAGTTGTGAAAAACGAGTAAGTGCTTTGCTAGCACTCACCAGCCTCACACTCACTCACCAGCCTCACACTCACTCATCATCCTCACTCTCACTCACCATCCTCACACTCACTCACCAGCCTCACTCTCACTCACCAGCCTCATACTCACTCACCAGCCTCACTCTCACTCACCAGCCTCACTCTCACCCACCAGCCTCACACACACTCACCAGCCTCACTCTCACTCACCAGCCTCACTCTCACCCACCAGCCTCACACTCACCCACCAGCCTCACACTCACTCACCATCCTCACTCTCACTCACCTCTCCTCCTCCACTTCAGTTCTTTCTCCCCATCCTGTTCTTATTTTCTCTCGGTGTAACTCCTTCAGCAGCTCCATGGCGTCACTGTCTGTCAGATGACAATTAGTCAAATATATTCTCCCGAATCTGCAAAGAATGAAGTGATTAGTGAGGTAGAAAAGAACAACAATCAGCCCCAATGGTAGAGCTCAATGTTAGGATGTGATATAGTTATTGTTTTTAGGCAACAGTTTAAAGTATCGATGATTTAGTCATTTGAACTAATAACATTAGTTAAAGAATAACAAAGTAGCGACTTTATTAGTTTCGTGTGATTTTATACTCTAAGGCTACTGTTACTACGGATGCGAATTCGAGTGATTTTTCGCACTGACGATATCGTCATAACTCATCGTCAGTGCAAGTGGTTACACTGTACGCATTTTCTATCGTCAGTGTGTTTCTGGCAATTAATATTGGGGTCTAAACTATGTTTTTCGAGGTAATGTTCGGGAGAAATTAAACACCTACCTGTGTGCCTCTGAAATAATTTACGCGGCGTTACTTTGCTTATTATTTTCACTGCAAAAATTTTGAAATAACTAAATAGAAAAATAATGAGTGTGCTGTACAAATGTACAGCAAAGAATAAAGTTCTGTTAGTTTATAGTTATTAAGTATTTGCTCATTAAAGTTAAAAGGTTTATTATGTGATTAACTTTATATTTCATCTTACGTTTTGCTCTTATTATTTTCAATATTTGTTCTAAATTTGTAATATCTAGTTATTTATTTGGAAATGTGTACGTGCAAAGTTCGTTACTCAGTTCTGTTCTGAAGTTCTGAACCCCTAAAGTTCTTGCTAGTCAGTGTGAAACTAGACTTCGGGGTGAGTGCACGTGCCCTTTCTTCTTTCGCACTCCAGTTGTGGAATGGATTAAAATAAACTTATGTAAATCAGGAGATAGTAAAATGTAAGTTCTGTGTTTATTATTTATTTGTTCTGTTTCTTTTGCTATACAGTGAATATTGCTTATTGTATAGTAAGAAGATTTATATTTTTTATGTAGCTAATCTGTAAACTTTTCTCCGATTGCACCTTGTGTTGCTCTGCCATTTCTTTAAATGTTCATGTATTTACGGTAGTTTTTTGTTCTCTTTCTCAGGATTTAATATCATTCAAAAGTTTGTACTTGTTCAAGAATTACAATAAAGTACGGACTGAATTACTGACTGTTTATATTGAGAGTCTCCTTAAAATATGAAAAGCCAGTACAATGAGAATATTATTTATATAACTATAACTATTCAAGGATATTGAAGTTTATTGACAATAAAAATTGTACACAGTAACGACCTGTTGAAGCCTTTATATAAGTAAATATATATTCTATACAATTGAATAATATCTGTATTATTGCTGATAGTACCAAATAATATATTTCCAGAACGCATGGGTAAACAGTAACAGCAATCGAAAGTAAGAGAATTAAACACAAAAATTACCGAAACTGTCGCTAGTCGCATGAAAAAATCAAACTTGTTTAACGCTGAAGTTGTTCTGACGACTTCGTACGCATTCTGACGACTAAATCACTGCCACTGTAACCACTCCCATTGGAAAGTACGAATTTGTTTTCATCCGAAGTCGTCAGTGCGAAAAATAACTCTAATACGCATCCAGAGTAACCGTAGCTAACGGGGTATTTTAGTAGTTAAATTGTAAATAGGAGTTTAATAGATTAGTTACATATATTCATGTTTCTAATATATTTACAGATGTTATTTAGAAGGTATTTCAGTTAACTATAACATTGTTGAAGCTTCAGATCGTCACGACTGTACTTACAAAGTCAGGATAGGTAATTAAAGAACTCTTTTCACATCTATATCCATTAAGTTCTAAGTTAAATATCACTCACTGTTTTGATTTAGGAGACAAGTACTTGATAAGGTGGAACAGGATGTCCTTGTTGCCATTAGCAGGAATTTGATCTATTAGCAGGATGGTTCTCTCTGGAATAGGATTATTCCCAGTGAAGGAAAAGTCTTCGGAGTATTTGACCATCAGACCTGTAAAGTAAATAAATTGTAGTAATTGTAGTGAGTTAAAGTAGTGAGTGTTTGGGTAAGACATTTATTAATTATTATTAGACATTTATTAATTATTATTATGCATTTATTAATTATTATTAGACATTTATTAATTATTATTAGACATTTATTAATTATTATTAGACATTTATTAATTATTAAAAGACATTTATTAATTATTATTAGACATTTATTAATTATTATTAGACATTTATTAATTATTATTAGACATTTATTAATTATTATTAGACATTTATTAGTTATTATTAGACATTTATTAATTATTATAAGACATTTATTAATTATTATTAGACATTTATTAATTATTATTATGCATTTATTAATTATTATTAGACATTTATTAATTATTATTAGACATTTATTAATTATTATTAAACATTTATTAATTATTATTATGCATTTATTAATTATTATTAGACATTTATTAATTATTATTAAACATTTATTAATTATTATTATGCATTTATTAATTATTATTAGACATTTATTAATTATTATTAGACATTTATTAATTATTATTATTAGACATTTATTAATTATTATTAGACATTTATTAATTATTATAAGACATTTATTTGAGTTACCCATAAAAATAACTAACAGTTTTCTATGAGTGAGACACAGAAAATTTCTTTTCGGGTAACTAATCAATTCTAATTTTAATAAAAATTATTCATTCAATATTGTGATAGGTTCAATAAATAAAATCATAGGCTTTGTAAAAACATAATATTTAACTAATAATTAATTTATTAATAAATATTATAAAATTAAACTCAAACAAAGTTATATCAATAAATAATCAATAGGAAGGATTAAAATATTTGCTACAAATCAATAGGAAGGATTAAAATATTTGCTACAAATCAATAGGAAGGATTAAAATATTTGCTACAAATCAATAGGAAGGATTAAAATAGTTGCTGCAAATCAATAGGAAGGATTAAAATATTTGCTACAAATCAATAGGAAGGATTAAAATATTTGCTACAAATCAATAGGAAGGATTAAAATATTTGCTACAAATCAATAGGAAGGATTAAAATATTTGCTACAAATCAATAGGAAGGATTAAAATATTTGCTACAAATCAATAGGAAGGATTAAAATATTTGCTACAAATCAATAGGAAGGATTAAAATATTTGCTACAAATCAATAGAAGGATTAAAATAGTTGCTGCAAATAAATAGGAAGGATTAAAATAGTTGCTGCAAATAAATAGGAAGGATTAAAATATTTGCTACAAATCAATAGGAAGGATTAAAATATTTGCTACATATCAATAGGAAGGATTAAAATATTTGCTACAAATCAATAGGAAGGATTAAAATATTTGCTACAAATCAATAGGAAGGATTAAAATATTTGCTACAAATCAATAGGAAGGATTAAAATCTTTGCTACAAATCAATAGGAAGGATTAAAATATTTGCTACAAATCAATAGAAGGATTAAAATAGTTGCTGCAAATAAATAGGAAGGATTAAAATAGTTGCTGCAAATAAATAGGAAGGATTAAAATATTTGCTACAAATCAATAGGAAGGATTAAAATATTTGCTACAAATCAATAGGAAGGATTAAAATATTTGCTACAAATCAATAGGAAGGATTAAAATATTTGCTACAAATCAATAGGAAGGATTAAAATAGTTGCTACAAATCAATAGAAGGATTAAAATAACAATCTAATAATACTAGCAAAGTATTACTAATTACTAATAACGGTTTGTTTTCAGCAGCACAGCTGATACACTCACATAAGCCAATTCCTTTGTATTCCTCTAAGACTGCAAAGCTGTACAATGAAGTACAGCTCAATTGCAGCTCATTACATCTTAGACTTTTACTTCTCACCAAAATGTTGAGATGTTCTTCTGATGAAACGCAAGCTGTGAACTCAGTTACTTTGCACCTGATGTTAGTGTGGGAAAAATAAAACAATTGGTAAAAAGATAACTACCATAACTATACTTTGGTTGATAGTATTTCTTTAGCATCAGAGTGAAGGTGTTTCTGTGTGTTGTTATTTCTTCTCTGTCCAGTATTTCCAACATCAGAAGTTTGTTGATATTACCATACCTGGTGACAAAAAATAAACACATTACAAACTATATTGTTAGCACATTTTAACAATTAGAACATTAAATTAATTTAAAGTATTCTAATTTACAAATATTTTAATTTTCACACTTTTCATTTTACACAACTTACCTACCTACCTACCTACTCTGCGTACCTACCTACCTACTCTGTGTACCTACCTACCTACCTACTTTGAGTACCTACCTACCTACTTTGCGTACCTACCTACTCTGCGTACCTACCTACCTACCTACTCTGCGTACCTACCTACCTACCTACTCTGCGTACCTACCTACCTACTATGTGTACCTACCTACCTACCTACTTTGAGTACCTACCTACCTACTTTGCGTACCTACCTACTCTGCGTACCTACCTACCTACCTACTCTGCGTACCTACCTACTTACTTTGAGTACCTACCTACCTACTCTGCGTACCTACCTACTTACTTTGAGTACCTACCTACCTACTCTGCGTACCTACCTACTTACTTTGAGTACCTACCTACCTACTCTGCGTACCTACCTACTTACTTTGAGTACCTACCTACCTACTTTGAGTACCTACCTACCTACTCTGCGTACCTACCTACCTACTCTGCGTACCTACCTACCTACTCTGAGTACATACCTACCTACTTTGAGTACCTACCTACTCTGCGTACCTACCTACCTACTCTGCGTACCTACCTACCTACTCTGCGTACCTACCTACTTAGTTTGAGTACCTACCTACCTACTTTGAGTACCTACTTACCTTTTTTGAGTACTACCCACCTACATTGAATACCTACCTACCTTCTTTGAGTACATACTTACCTACTTTGAGTACATACCTACCTACTTTGAGTACCTACCTACCTACTTTGAGTACTACCTACCTACATTGAATACCTACCTACCTCTGCATACCTACCTACCTACTCTGCGTACCTACCTACCTACTCTGCGTACCTACCTACTTAGTTTGAGTACCTACCTACCTACTTTGAGTACCTACTTACCTTTTTTGAGTACTACCTACCTACATTGAATACCTACCTACCTTCTTTGAGTACATACTTACCTACTTTGAGTACATACCTACCTACTTTGAGTACCTACCTACCTACTTTGAGTACTACCTACCTACATTGAATACCTACCTACCTCTGCATACCTACCTACCTACTCTGCGTACCTACCTACCTACTCTGAGTACCTACCTACCTACTGTGAGTAGCTACCTACTTACTTTGAGTACCTACCTACCTACTCTGCGTACCTACCTACTTACTTTGAGTACCTACCTACCTACTTTGAGTACATACCTACCTACTTTGAGTACCTACTTACCTACTTTGAGTACATACCTACCTACTTTGAGTACCTACTTACCTACTTTGAGTACCTACCTACCTACCTACCTACTTTGAGTACCTAGGTACCTACCTACTTTGAGTACCTACCTACCTACTCTGCGTACCTACCTACCTACTTTGAGTACCTACCTACCTACTTTGAGTACCTACTTACCTACTTTGAGTACCTACCTACCTACTTTGAGTACATACCTACCTACTTTGAGTACATACCTACTTTGAGTACCTACCTACCTACTTTGAGTACCTACCTACCTACTTTGAGTACCTACCAACCTACTTTGAGTACCTACCTACCTACTTTGAGTACCTACGCATCTACCTTACTTTGAGTACCTACCTACTTTGAGTACCTACCTACTTTGAGTACCTACCTACCTACATTGAGTACCTACCTACCTACTTTAAGTACCTACCTACTTTGAGTACCTTCTTACCTACCTACTTTGTGTACCTACCTACCTACCTACTTTAAGTACCTACCAACTTAGAGCACCTACATACCTTCCTTGAGTGTCTACCTACCTACTTTGAGTACCTACCTACCTACTTTGAGTACCTACCTACCTACTTTGAGTACCTATCTACCTACTTTGAGTACCTACTTACCTACTTTGAGTACATACCTACCTACTTTGAGTACATACCTACCTACTTTGAGTACTTACCTACTTCGATTATCTACCTACCTACTTTGAGTACCTACCTACCTACTTTGAGTACCTACCTACCTACTTTGAGTACCTACCTACCTACCTACTTTGAGTACCTATCTACCTACTTTGAGTACATACCTACCTACTTGTAGTACTTACCTACCTACTTTGAGTACATACCTACCTACTTTGAGTACTTACTTACCTACTTCGATTATCTACCTACCTATTTTGAGTACATACCTACCTACTTTGAGTACCTACCTACCTACTTTGAGTACCTACCTACCTACTTTGAGTACATACCTACCTACTTTGAGCACATACCTACCTACTTTGAGTACCTACCTACCTACTTTGAGTACATACCTACCTACTTTGAGCACATACCTACCTACTTTGAGTACCTACCTACCTACTTTGAGTACCTACCTACCTACTTTGCGTACCTACCTACTCTGCGTACCTACCTACCTACCTACTCTGCGTACCTACCTACCTACCTACTCTGCGTACCTACCTACCTACTATGTGTACCTACCTACCTACCTACTTTGAGTACCTACCTACCTACTTTGCGTACCTACCTACTCTGCGTACCTACCTACCTACCTACTCTGCGTACCTACCTACTTACTTTGAGTACCTACCTACCTACTCTGCGTACCTACCTACTTACTTTGAGTACCTACCTACCTACTCTGCGTACCTACCTACTTACTTTGAGTACCTACCTACTCTGCGTACCTACCTACTTACTTTGAGTACCTACCTACCTACTTTGAGTACCTACCTACCTACTCTGCGTACCTACCTACCTACTCTGCGTACCTACCTACCTACTCTGAGTACATACCTACCTACTTTGAGTACCTACCTACTCTGCGTACCTACCTACCTACTCTGCGTACCTACCTACCTACTCTGCGTACCTACCTACTTAGTTTGAGTACCTACCTACCTACTTTGAGTACCTACTTACCTTTTTTGAGTACTACCCACCTACATTGAATACCTACCTACCTTCTTTGAGTACATACTTACCTACTTTGAGTACATACCTACCTACTTTGAGTACCTACCTACCTACTTTGAGTACTACCTACCTACATTGAATACCTACCTACCTCTGCATACCTACCTACCTACTCTGCGTACCTACCTACCTACTCTGCGTACCTACCTACTTAGTTTGAGTACCTACCTACCTACTTTGAGTACCTACTTACCTTTTTTGAGTACTACCTACCTACATTGAATACCTACCTACCTTCTTTGAGTACATACTTACCTACTTTGAGTACATACCTACCTACTTTGAGTACCTACCTACCTACTTTGAGTACTACCTACCTACATTGAATACCTACCTACCTCTGCATACCTACCTACCTACTCTGCGTACCTACCTACCTACTCTGAGTACCTACCTACCTACTGTGAGTAGCTACCTACTTACTTTGAGTACCTACCTACCTACTCTGCGTACCTACCTACTTACTTTGAGTACCTACCTACCTACTTTGAGTACATACCTACCTACTTTGAGTACCTACTTACCTACTTTGAGTACATACCTACCTACTTTGAGTACCTACTTACCTACTTTGAGTACCTACCTACCTACCTACCTACTTTGAGTACCTAGGTACCTACCTACTTTGAGTACCTACCTACCTACTCTGCGTACCTACCTACCTACTTTGAGTACCTACCTACCTACTTTGAGTACCTACTTACCTACTTTGAGTACCTACCTACCTACTTTGAGTACATACCTACCTACTTTGAGTACATACCTACTTTGAGTACCTACCTACCTACTTTGAGTACCTACCTACCTACTTTGAGTACCTACCAACCTACTTTGAGTACCTACCTACCTACTTTTAGTACCTACGCATCTACCTTACTTTGAGTACCTACCTACTTTGAGTACCTACCTACTTTGAGTACCTACCTACCTACATTGAGTACCTACCTACCTACTTTAAGTACCTACCTACTTTGAGTACCTTCTTACCTACCTACTTTGTGTACCTACCTACCTACCTACTTTAAGTACCTACCAACTTAGAGCACCTACATACCTTCCTTGAGTGTCTACCTACCTACTTTGAGTACCTACCTACCTACTTTGAGTACCTACCTACCTACTTTGAGTACCTATCTACCTACTTTGAGTACCTACTTACCTACTTTGAGTACATACCTACCTACTTTGAGTACATACCTACCTACTTTGAGTACTTACCTTTCGATTATCTACCTACCTACTTTGAGTACCTACCTACCTACTTTGAGTACCTACCTACCTACTTTGTGTACCTACCTACCTACCTACTTTGAGTACCTATCTACCTACTTTGAGTACATACCTACCTACTTGTAGTACTTACCTACCTACTTTGAGTACATACCTACCTACTTTGAGTACTTACTTACCTACTTCGATTATCTACCTACCTATTTTGAGTACATACCTACCTACTTTGAGTACCTACCTACCTACTTTGAGTACCTACCTACCTACTTTGAGTACCTACCTACCTACTTTGAGTACCTACCTACCTACTTTGAGTACATACCTACCTACTTTGAGCACATACCTACCTACTTTGAGTACCTACCTACCTACTTTGAGTACATACCTACCTACTTTGAGCACATACCTACCTACTTTGAGTACCTACCTACCTACTTTGAGTACCTACCTACCTACTTTGAGTACATACCTACCTACTTTGAGCACATACCTACCTACTTTGAGCACATACCTACCTACTTTGAGTACATACCTACCTACTTTGAGTACCTACCTACCTACCTACCTCCCCAAAATGTCCTATCTTTAGCAAATTATATAGGGGCTTGGTGAATTAT
This sequence comes from Caprella mutica, assembly GCA_947561585.1. Lineage (NCBI taxonomy): Eukaryota > Metazoa > Arthropoda > Malacostraca > Amphipoda > Caprellidae > Caprella > Caprella mutica. Next base: position 23,598 of record CANNZV010001506.1, read on the forward strand.
TGTTCATTTTTTTCATCAATAAAAATCCTTATCCTGAATCAAGGAAGACATCTGATCTGCTTACAAAATCGGTCATGTGACCAAACATTATGTACGATTTAACGTGTATAAGTTTGTCGATCGAAAAGAGTGACTAATGGTAAAAGGGCATATCACTAAATATCCAGAGATATCCATGTCTACCTAAGTTACCACCATCGGCCACATCGTTTCAACGACTCCGAACTCCCTGCATCAACTCGTTAGCGGTAAGACCTAACGCCCCTTCACATATCTCGAACAGCCTGTCCTTTGTATTAAGGAAGACTTTCTCGCCTTTGGCAGATTTATTTGATGGTTTCATCCGAATAAAAATCTTACCACTTTGAGAACAACAAAAGTCTCTTTCCGGTTAACGGCTCAATCAAACTCAAGTTTTGATGACGTCATGGAAAGTTTCCTTAAGATAATTAATATTAAATGAATCTAATACAACGATTTTACATAGTTAAACTAACAAAAATAATTATTCAATTTATATAGAGTATTTTTGAAAAAGCAAAAGTTTTAATATTAAGATTTAAACATAGTACTAAACAAAAGCTAACATCACTACTGCCGGAATTTGCAGTTTCACTCTCCTAATTTTTGTTCCTCGTATTCATTGCTGCTTACAAGGAAATCGAGTAATAGAACTAACACTCTCACAGACAAAACTAAGTTCACAAATCAGACGAGGGTCCTGTATACTGAATAGGTTCAAAAGTTGAGGAGCTGTGCACGTCTCTATACAGTAAAACTCAGGAGTTATGAAGGACCTGAGTTATGAAGCACTCGAGTAATGAAGGACCTGAGTTATGAAATGCACCAGAGTTGTGAAGTATTTTCTATGTTTAAATTATAGAAAACGATACACGGCATGAATTTCGTCCTAGTTATCCCTCAAAAAGTGTAGTTTTCTCCGAGATTTTAATCATAGAAAACTATCAGTGCCCCTGAGTTATGAAGTGGCTCTGAGTTATGAAGTAACCAATACTTCCTAACTCAGGAGTTTCACTGTAGTTTGAAGTCAGGATGGTGGGAGAGAGTTAAACTATAGAGAGTTTACTCCACTATAGAGGATTCAAAAGATGAATAGAAAACTGCCCTTTTCAGAGCACACTATACTAAATATTATCTGTTTTGTTTCAATTAATACATTATACAGGGTATTTCATTTCTCAGAACTCTTAGGATGGTTCACCACACATGACTTCACTATAGAGGAGTTGCACTGGTAGAACTCCTCTATAGTGAAATATAACTAATTTGCAATATGGAGATTCATAGAAAACGTATAGTCATTTGTGGCAGACTAAACTAAATATGTTCACTACAAAGTATATTCACTATACAGGAATCTACTAATGAGGTTGGTTCACTATAGAGGAGTTCACTATAGAGGAGCTCTACTCTACTGAGTCTATAATGCCACAGAAAATTCTAGCATCAAATGTTGTTGAAGTTTGATAAGAATGTGAAAGTCAACACATGTTACAAGATGAAACCATTACTTTCTTAACATTTTCTTCTTTGAAACCTAATAGCCTATCTGAGAGAAAATTTTCCACTAGAAAGAATGATATCTGTACTTCTGTGGAAGTAACGGGGGCATAGCAAAGCAAGAAACACCTTCGGGCGTCAATTCAGGAAAGTTTCCTTCACTTACGCCTTGCAAAACATATCTAGCACACTGACTGAAAAATAATTTTAATAATAATATGACAGTTTAAGTCATAGGTGTGGTGTTAATTTATAGATTCAATTATACTGTTTGTAATTCTTGAATTAGCAATTACGCTAATTCAAGCTTTAGATAATCAGGATTTTTTTACCGGTAGGCCAATTGCCAACTATAGCTGGCTAGTGGCTGGCTGCTTATGTATTTTTAATACTGGGTAGGTATACGGTACCAGACTCTAAACAGGGGTTCATTTTAGCATAAAGAATTTTTATAGATCTATAATATATCTTTCCATAGATGATAGGGCATAGAGCCATAGATCATAAGTATTAAAGTATAAATGAAATGCTCAAAATTTCATGTTATGACTTATGATGTTACCATTTTCTAAATTTTAAGTAGATATGCCATGTTTCATTGCATTTGCATGTCAATTAAAGTCAATTAATTAACTTGCATTGGTGAAACCCAGTTTGGAAAGTATGACAGGATCTGTGGATTAATCCTGTGGCCATAGGCTATATAATTCCTATGCTCCCATGTTATTTGCTGCATCCAAATCCACATTTCTGAACAAAAAAAATCTGGCTCTGAGGAGACATTCTTTTCAGACTTGCTTGCAACCAGTCAATGTTTCAAAGTGTGGCAGGAAAGTCGCCAGTTTGATGAAAAATACTCAAAATTGGCTATGAGCAGAATTATTGTGAAAGTTTAGTTCAAAATTGGTGAGCCTATGAAATATGGGAAGTCACCACTGCCGTGAGAAAATGAATTGGTATCCACGCTTGATAAACCCAGGTCACCATGTGTGATATAATTAAAGTAATATTTGGTTACCTAATGATCGGTATTTGCCTGTATATTTATGAACTAGATTCTAGAATATCTCTTGTACAATTTTAATTGTTCAAAATGCAGGCAATAGCTTTCTTGAGTAATGCTTTATTTATTATTTTTACAAAATATTAAAATTTAAAATGATATAAATTACTTTCCATTAATTAATAAAAGTTAATTTGCAATATGAAACAAACAATTGTTTATCATATTGGAATATTTAAATTAATACCTCCTAATTTGATGTTGTTATACCTGGGTAAATTACTAGTCTAAATTAATTTTCAATATTTTATCATTTTTCAGGGCACACAGAGACAATGGAGATGCATCAGCAACTAGCTATTCTTCCCCAGTAGCAGTGACCTGTCCTGGTTAAAAGGCAACAGCGTTGACTCTACATTTGCTTCCCAGACTGTAAAGGAGGGGCCAGGAACTAAGAGGTCCTTTTTAAGAAGCTTTCAATGATGTAGACAACACAAAGGTGAGTAATATAATCTTGTGGCTTGAACTTGAAGTAGTTAACAACCATTATTCATACTAGCTGCAGCACCAGGAATCTTTTAGAAATATCATATCATAAGTTTTCTCTTCCTGTGAAATATTAAGGCTCATTATAATTTCATTCCTTCATGTTTCACTTCATTTCCTCTTTACTACCATTTTCTCTCAAAACTCTTAGTGATGTCGTTTCATCTAATTATTTTATGGACAAACTCTTTAATTTGAATTAATCAGATGATCTGTAAATACATCTGTATACCACCTACCTCTTGTTCAAACTAGTTATGTATAGCTACAATTCCAATTATTAATTTTTGTAAATCTATTTCAGAATATGAAGGCAGAAGATAGCAAGGCTATCTTTTCTAAGAAGAGGCAAGATGACTCAACTAGTTGGGAATGAGGGTACAATTAGCAATGCCATATTTGATATTGGATTCAGAATTTGTTAAATATTCTAATTTCTAAATACTTTAATAGCAAGTTATTGAAGAAATTATATACTAACATTTCCTAATCTTTTTCAAGTGAAATAGAAGCACAATCTCGGTTCATAGAAAAACTTTGATAATGAAATAACTTTGGTCATATTAGAATATTTAAATGAAATGTATCTATATTTATTATGTTTAATTTGCACTTCCTTTTTTCTTCCCTGAAATTCCCTGCATTTTCTATCTTTTTTTATCATCCCACTTTATGTGAACAGATAGATGTGAAATTAGCGTTCTAGAATTAATTTGTTTATTAAATTTTAATATACTTAATCAAGAAGTGAATAAGACTGTTTATACCAGCTCTAGTATTATATTCTTCGTAGTAAAATTTGGACATGGCTCCGCTATCAAACGGACATGGGTTATTGTTACTGCACAGGCTTTATTGCTATTAATAAATCCAATTTAATCTGCATCAGTCACCGTAATAGTTTTTAAAACAAAATTTATTCTGATTTAAGCCTTCCCTACTTATTATTTTTGTAATATTATTTAAATTTATAATTGAAATTGTAGTAATTCATATTTACTACAATTCTATAATGTTTATTAATTTATTCTTGAAGGCCTAAGAGATAGGATTCAAAAGTTTACCATCAACTTTCGTCCTGTTGTTAGAGCTAAAGCCTAGTGTCCACTTGAGAGCTGAGAGTGAAATAAACTCTCGAGAGTCAACTAAAGTCGACTAAAAGTATGTGGATACACCCCTGAGAGTTCTCGCGACAGTTGTTTCACTCTCACCTCTCAAGTGGACACTAGGCTTAGTACATACATGAGGAAAAGTGTGAAATAAATTGAGTTTAATTTGACCAAAATAATAAAATGATTCATTCCGCATTAGAACTCATTTACATTTGAATTTGAATATAATTTTTTGGTGAATGAAATCAGCTTAGTTAAATTTTTTTTTTAAGATAATATTTTTCCATTAAAAACAAGAAAGATAAAATCTTTAGAGAAGAGGAAAATATATATAAATTATATGAAATAGAATATGATATAATATAAAATTATATATAAAACCATATGCCTATTCTTCTGTCCCGTGTGTTTTTCTTGTCCCGTTTGTCCTCTTTTTCCATGTGTCATGTTGCCCCAAGTGTCCTCCTGTCGTTCCAAGTGTCCTCTTGTCCCAAGTGTCCTCTCTTGTCCCATCCCAAGTGTCTTCTAGCCCCATATCTACTCTAGTCCTAATTAGTGTCCTCATTTCCCATGTGTCCTCTTGTCTCAAGTGTACCCGTGTCCCGTCCCAAGTATCATCTTGTCCCAAGTGTCATCTTGTCCCAAGTGTCATCTTGTCCCAAGTGTCATCTTGTCCCAAGTGTCATCTTGTCCCAAGTGTCATCTTGTCCCAAGTGTCATCTTGTCCCAAGTGTCATCTTGTCCCAAGTGTCATCTTGTCCCAAGTGTCATCTTGTCCCAAGTGTCATCTTGTCCCAAGTGTCATCTTGTCCCAAGTGTCATCTTGTCCCAAGTGTCATCTTGTCCCAAGTGTCATCTTGTCCCAAGTGTCATCTTGTCCCAAGTGTCATCTTGTCCCAAGTGTCATCTTGTCCCAAGTGTCATCTTGTCCCAAGTGTCATCTTGTCCCAAGTGTCATCTTGTCCCAAGTGTCATCTTGTCCCAAGTGTCATCTTGTCCCAAGTGTCATCTTGTCCCAAGTGTCATCTTGTCCCAAGTGTCATCTTGTCCCAAGTGTCATCTTGTCCCAAGTGTCATCTTGTCCCAAGTGTCATCTTGTCCCAACTTCAACGCAGTTTTAATTACCTCTTGAAAAATATGGATATTCCGTTGAGTATAATTCTTTTCCATCAAGTTGCATTTTGTAAATAAAATTTTACTTCAATTAATACAATTCAATCATAGCTATCTTAAATAATTTCATCTGCTTTTCAATTCCATATATGGAACAACAAATTAAGGTAGAAATTTCATATTCATTATATACTCTTCACGTTACTATCTTTTATCATATTTATTTTTGTTATTATCTTTTATCATTAGACCTGAGTTGAACTGCCAATTCATATCGCACTGCCCCTCCCCGTGTAAATTATGCACTTACATTGGCTATTGCCGAAATCTGGACATTAGAACCATTTTTTGGACAAATCCACCAGAAAATTGAACAAATTGAAACTATTTTGACTGATTTGGACATAATAACCAAAACCACTGGACAAAATGACCAATCCTCACTATTAATTATTATTATTATTATATACAAATCATGGTAACAAGATCTACTAGCTGTAATATATTGCAAGTAAGTTTCTCTGGTAATCCATGGTTTTAGTTATCATTGTCAATTAGTGTAAATAGATCTAATATCATTTTCGATCAATTTTTTTCGGTCAATTCTCCATTCGATCAATTGTTCGATCAATTTTCCATTCGATCAATTTTCCTTTCGATCAATTTTCCATTCGATCAATTTTCCTTTCGATCAATTTTCCTTTCGATCAATTTTCCATTCGATCAATTTTCCTTTCGATCAATTTTCCATTCGATCAATTTTCCATTCGATCAATTTTCCTTTCGATCAATTTTCCATTCGATCAATTTTCCATTCGATCAATTTTCCATTCGATCAATTTTCCATTCGATCAATTTTCCATTCGATCAATTTTCCTTTCGATCAATTTTCCATTCGATCAATTTTCCATTCGATCAATTTTCCATTCGATCAATTTTCCATTCGATCAATTTTCCATTCGATCAATTTTCCATTCGATCAATTTTCCATTCGATCAATTTTCCTTTCGATCAATTTTCCATTCGATCAATTTTCCTTTCGATCAATTTTCCGGATCCCATTTGTATCACCTCTGATTTAAAGTCTCCTAACCTCACCAACAACATTACATTGATCTCTTAAGTTATTGTAAACATTTAATGTTAAATTAGAAAATAATCAAATAGGAACTAAAATCACGCTGTCTCCTCATGCTGATAGGCACGAAGCTGTAAATCTTAGGCTAAAATCGAGGAATCATATACTATGTTCATAGCCCAACATTTTAAGGTAAAATCATTAATTGTTAGTTAAAAATAAATCTATTGAAATCAAACCAATATGTTTAATTAACGTAACTAAATCTAATTACAAAAATCTAACAATGCCTGAAGGTATTTTAGTTATTATGTAAATAAAATTAAAAAATATTCCTCTATATGTAAATTTATGTAAAAATATAATGTAAATATATAATGTAAATACTATATGTAAAAATATTCCTCTATATGTAAATTTATGTAAAAATATAATGTAAATATATAATGTAAATACTATATGTAAAAATATTCCTCTATAATCCCATAACAGTGCCTGAGGTCAGAAATGTAGTTTTATCCTTCAAAAACAAAAATTGTCCTAAAAATGAAATCAAACCTTCTATACTATGTGAAGTTGTAAGTACTATTAGTCCTATTTTAACAGATATTTTAAATAATTCTTTTAATACATGCAGCTATCCAAACTGTTTTAAAATAGCTAGAGTCAATCCAATTTTTAAATCGGGAGACAAACATGACGTTTCAAATTTTAGGCCAATTACGACATTACCAATTTTTAATAAGATTTTTGAAAAGATTTTATCTACTAGACTAGGTAACTTCATTTCTTCTAATAATATTTTATCAAACCACCAATACGGATTTAGAGAAGGTATGTCGACAAACTTAGCTATTTTAGAATTTTTATCTCTCGTTTATATGTCTTTTAAATCAAATTATTACTGTATAGCCCTTTTCCTAGATCTTAAGAAGGCATTTGACACCGTAGATAAAGATCTCTCATTAAAGAAATTAGATCACTACGGTGTCAGAGGTAATTTTAACCTACTTTTTGAAAGTTATCTTAGCAATAGACGGCAGCGTGTACATTTTAATGATATCACTTCTGATTTTAAACCAATTGTTACCGGTCTTTTTCAGGGTTCTGTTTTAAGTCCATTGCTTTTTAATATTTTTATAAACGATTTAACCATTTTAGCTGAGGACAATAATTTTAATTGCACTCTATTCGCAGATGACGCAGTCTTTTACATTAGGGATTATCTTTCGAAAATATTTTTAACAGAACGCAATCTTTTATTGACAACCTCACAAAGTGGTTAAATTTTAATAAACTTACTCCAAATGTAAATAAAACCAAATTGATGCTTTTTAACGCTAGGGCTCCTAGTGTTTATCCCCTAATACATTTTAATAATAATCCAGTAGAGTTTGTAGAAAATTATAAATACTTAGGCCTTTTAATAGACAACAAATTAACTTTTAAATCTCACATTATCCAAATTTGTAAGAGAATTAGTCAAATTAAAGGAATAGTTTATTCAGCCAAGCCTTATTTTAACAGAGACTCTTTACTTTTAATTTACTACTCCTTGGCTTATTCTGTTTTTACTCAATGTATTATTTTTTATGGAAAAACTTTTAACGTTCACTTACATCCTTTGAAAATTTTAATTAACGATATCTTAAGAATAATTTTAAATGTTAAGAGAAATGCGAACAATGTGCCTTTAATGTCCACCAATGAAATGTATTTTAAACTAGGTATTTTAAAACTTGAAGATGTATGTAATTATTTTTTATTGTCATTTTTAAGGAAAGCTTTATATGAAGATCCCATAATTCTAGAAAAGTATTTTAATGATTTCATACCTGCACATGACCATCAAAACAGAGGATATAGAATAATTTTACCGAGAATTAGATTAGAGCTAGAAAGAAATTTCACTATTTTTAGATCTATCGAAGCTTTTAACAATTTACCTGAATTTTTATGTAACCCTATGTCCAACTACAGTTTTTAAAGAAAATATAGAAAATATTGTCTTAACCGTTATAACCCTAGTCCTGTTTAATATGTTTTTACTTTGTATTTGTTACTTTTAATATTGACTTATGCAGACCGGTAACTTAGGTAGGTTTTATATTTTTAGGTAGATTTATATTTTTGAATTGCTATTCTATTTTTAGGTAGATTGTATATTTTTAGAAATGTATGATATTTTTAGTTAGATTTTATATTCCCAGATTCTACAAGTCATACTAGACTTTTAAAGAATCAAACTGTTTGTATTTTAAAATTGTATTACTTTTATTTTGTATTTTAACGTGAACAGAATTTCAATAAACAATAAATAAATGATGATAAATTGAATAAATGATGATAAATTGAATAAATGATGATAAATTGAATAAATGATGATAAATTAAATAAATGATGATAAATTGAATAAATGATGATAAATTGAATAAATGGTGATAAATTGAATAAATGATGATAAATTGAATAAATGATGATAAAATAAATAAATGATGATAAATTGAATAAATGATGATAAATTGAATAAATGATGATAAATTAAATAAATGATGAGAGATTAAATAAATGATGATAAATTGAATAAATGATGATAAAATAAATAAATGATGATAAATTGAATAAATGATGATAAATTGAATAAATGATGATAAATTGAATAAATGATGATAAATTAAATAAATGATGAGAGATTAAATAAATGATGATAAATTGAATAAATGATGATAAATTGAATAAATGATGATAAATTAAATAAATGATGATAAATTAAATAAATGATGAGAGATAAAATAAATGGTGATAAATTGAATAAATGGTGATAAATTAAATAAATGATGATAAATTGAATAAATGATGATAAATTGAATAAATGATGATAAATTGAATAAATGATGATAAATTGAATAAATGATGATAAATTGAATAAATGATGATAAATTGAATAAATGATGATAAATTGAATAAATGATGATAAATTAAATAAATGATGATAAATTGAATAAATGATGATAAATTAAATAAATGATGATAAATTAAATAAATGATGATAAATTGAATGAATGATATGTACTTACCTACCTACTTTGAGTACTTACCTACCTACTTTGAGTACCTACCTACCTACTTTGAGTACCTACCTACCTACTTTTAGGTTCTATGTAAATTGCTCGAAAACTATTGCTCGAAAGACAATTGCTCGAAAACAATTGCTCGAACGAACAATTTCTCGACTGAACAATTGCTCGAATTAACAAAATTGCATGAATTATAAAATTGCTCGAATTATAAAATTGCACAGTTATCGATTTTATTTACGTCAGTTATTCATGAAGTGGAGCTGCACCTAACAATCCTTGTTTCTTTCTAGTAATTGATCATTAATCATTCTATAAATGATTTTAATTATTACTCATTCTGCATAACCTTTTTCCTAGACCGTTTGTATAATCTCGTATGTAACATGTGAATTGGAATCATGTGGTGAATCACTTCTATTCATGTTTTTTTATCATGAAACTCTAATTTTTTGGTAGATTTATTGAAATATTGCCATAACTTTGAGTTATTTCACCTATTGAGGTACCACATACAGATAGGCTAGTAATAAATATATTTACGGGTTTTTTGATAAAAAAAAACATGAATAGTACTGATTCACCACATGATTCCAATTCACATGTTACATACGAGATGACACAAACTGTCTAAAAAAAGATTATGCAGAATGAGTAATAATTAAAATCATTTATAGAATGATTAATGATCAATTACTAGAAAGAAACAAGGATTGTTAGGTCACATATTCCCGTCTGGCACACAAAGCTGGCACACTCTGATAGCGAATGCCTGTGTGCCACTGGGATCTCGGCACACATATTCCCGTCTGGCACACAAAGCTGGCACACTCTGATAGCGAATGCCTGTGTGCCACTGCTGTGTACAAGAGCAATAGATGAAGCGTGTGATTGAGTTACCGCTTAAACAGTTCACTAGTTTTGATTGGTATTAGGATTGGTATGTTGAATTAAGTTTTTACCAACACAAAAAATATATTCACGAGATAGTAAATAAAATTGGTAAGTGAGTGGCAAGTTAAGCCTGTGAAACAACAGTGAAAATTAGGAAATTAGAAATTAATTCTACAGAAAAGTAGATACAACAAAAACTAAACAAAACATTATTTCAATTGGAATTATAAATAAAAAGTAGAAAATTGAATTAAATGATTATATAACAGAGTCTGAATATTACCTACTGTAATGTATTACGAAAACAAATATTCGAACAACATTTCTAACATCAACGATAGGATATTAGTCACTGTCACTTACCGAACTAATTGGCTATTAGACGTTACGTCGACACTGACACTTACTGAACTAATTGGCTATTAGACGTTACGTCAACACTGACACTTACCGAACTAATTGGCTATTAGACGTTACGTCGACACTGACACTTACCGAACTAATTGGCTATTAGACGTTACGTCGACACTGACACTTACCGAACTAATTGGCTATTAGACGTTACGTCGACACTGACACTTACCGAACTAATTGGCTATTAGACGTTACGTCGACACTGACACTTACTGAACTAATTGGCTATTAGACGTTACGTCGACACTGACACTTACCGAACTAATTGGCTATTAGACGTTACGTCGACACTGACACTTACCGAACTAATTGGCTATTAGACGTTACGTCGACACTGACACTTACCAAACTAATTGGCTATTAGACGTTACGTCGACACTGACACTTACCGAACTAATTGGCTATTAGACGTTACGTCGACACTGACACTTACTGAACTAATTGGCTATTAGACGTTACGTCGACACTGAAACTTACCGAACTAATTGGCTATTAGACGTTACGTCGACACTGACACTTACCGAACTAATTGGCTATTAGACGTTACGTCGACACTGACACTTACCGAACTAATTGGCTATTAGACGTTACGTCGACACTGACACTTACCGAACTAATTGGCTATTAGACGTTACGTCGACACTGACACTTACCGAACTAATTGGCTATTAGACGTTACGTCGACACTGACACTTACCGAACTAATTGGCTATTAGACGTTACGTCGACACTGACACTTACCAAACTAATTGGCTATTAGACGTTACGTCGACACTGACACTTACCGAACTAATTGGCTATTAGACGTTACGTCGACACTGACACTTACTGAACTAATTGGCTATTAGACGTTACGTCGACACTGAAACTTACCGAACTAATTGGCTATTAGACGTTACGTCGACACTGACACTTACCGAACTAATTGGCTATTAGACGTTACGTCGACACTGACACTTACCGAACTAATTGGCTATTAGACGTTACGTCGACACTGACACTTACCGAACTAATTGGCTATTAGACGTTACGTCGACACTGACACTTACCGAACTAATTGGCTATTAGACGTTACGTCGACACTGACACTTACCGAACTAATTGGCTATTAGACGTTACGTCGACACTGACACTTACCGAACTAATTGGCTATTAGACGTTACGTCGACACTGACACTTACCAAACTAATTGGCTATTAGACGTTACGTCGACACTGACACTTACCGAACTAATTGGCTATTAGACGTTACGTCGACACTGACACTTACTGAACTAATTGGCTATTAGACGTTACGTCGACACTGAAACTTACCGAACTAATTGGCTATTAGACGTTACGTCGACACTGACACTTACCGAACTAATTGGCTATTAGACGTTACGTCGACACTGACACTTACCGAACTAAATGGCTATTAGACGTTACGTCGACACTGACACTTACCGAACTAATTGGCTATTAGACGTTACGTCGACACTGACACTTACCGAACTAATTGGCTATTAGACGTTACGTCGACACTGACACTTACCGAACTAATTGGCTATTAGACGTTACGTCGACACTGACACTTACCAAACTAATTGGCTATTAGACGTTACGTCGACACTGACACTTACCGAACTAATTGGCTATTAGACGTTACGTCGACACTGACACTTACTGAACTAATTGGCTATTAGACGTTACGTCGACACTGAAACTTACCGAACTAATTGGCTATTAGACGTTACGTCGACACTGACACTTACCGAACTAATTGGCTATTAGACGTTACGTCGACACTGACACTTACCGAACTAATTGGCTATTAGACGTTACGTCGACACTGAAACTTACCGAACTAATTGGCTATTAGACGTTACGTCGACACTGAAACTTACCGAACTAATTGGCTATTAGACGTTACGTGGACACTGACACTTACCGAACTAATTGGCTATTAGACGTTTCGTCGACACTGACACTTACCGAAGTAATTGGCTATTAGACGTTACGTCGACACTGACACTTACCGAACTAATTGGCTATTAGACGTTTCATCGACACTGACACTTACCGAACTAATTGGCTATTAGACGTTACGTCTACACTGATACTTACCGAACTAATTGGCTATTAGACGTTACGTCGACAATGACACTTACCGAACTAATTGGCTATTAGATGTTACGTCGACAATGACACTTACCGAACTAATTGGCTATTAGACGTTTCGTCGACACTGACACTTACCGAACTAATTGGCTATTAGACGTTTCATCGACACTGACACTTATCGAACTAATTGGCTATTAGACGTTTCATCGACACTGACACTTACCGAACTAATTGGCTATTAGACGTTACGTCGACACTGACACTTACCGAACTAATTAGCTATTAGATGTTTCGTCGACACTGACACTTACCGAACTAATTGGCTATTAGACGTTACATCGACACTGACACTTACCGAACTAATTGGCTATTAGACGTTACGTCGACACTGACACTTACCGAACTAATTGGCTATTAGATGTTTCGTCGACACTGACACTTACCGAACTAATTGGCTATTAGACGTTACGTCGACACTGACACTTACCGAACTAATTGGCTATTAGACGTTTCGTCGACACTGACACTTACCGAACTAATTGGGTATTAGACGTTACGTCGACACTGACACTTACCGAACTAATTGGCTATTAGATGTTTCGTCGACACTGACACATACCGAACTAATTGGCTATTATACGTTACGTCGACACTGACACTTACCGAACTAATTGGCTATTAGACGTTACGTCGACACTGACACTTACCGAACTAATTGGCTATTAGACGTTACGTCGACACTGACACTTACCGAACTAATTGGCTATTAGACGTTACGTCGACACTGACACTTACTGAACTAATTGGCTATTAGACGTTTTGTCGACACTGACACTTACCGAACTAATTGGCCAACTAACTTCACTATTTCATTTATTTTTAGTTCTGCATTCCCTTAGGTTTTTCAGTATAACGCCTTAGCAACTTAATAGGATACATCACCAGTCCTCAAACACCACAAAACAAATACCAATATTCTAACCTTAAAATATATATACGCAGGTTAATGCTATCAAACATTTAACATTATTATGCTCTGAAATAATATAAAAACAACAAAACGTAACTAAAAATCACAACCACACGCTACAAAGACTTGTCAGCTATTTGTAATTCAAATACGCGTCTCTAGAATAAACACTCGACTGCAATGAGAGTTTCAAAATGTTTAATTTAGTTATTTATAGTCATTAACTCACCTCTTCATTTCTCTTTTAATGTCAGACTGTGATTCATCAAGTCCCAAGACCTGAAGAAGCTTTGGTAGATGTCCATCCTCCGATTGACTTCCATTGAACTTCTTCACAATGGGTCCAGAGGAAGAACTTGAAGCCAACTGACTCAGTGAACTCCTGTCATCTTGAAGTTCTCCGATGTTCTCACTCACGTATTTGGCTGCAAAGAACTCCTGGATGGTGCTGTGCATAAACTGATACGATTTATCTTGGTTGTACTTGAACGAGTGTTCTGGCGTTAAGATGCTAGTTAGCAAATTGGGAATGTCCACATCTTCCCCCATTCCACTTATTTTCTTACATTCAGCAACCAACAGAAAATAATCTTTCTGCTCGAGGAAATATCTCTTGGCCCTGAAAAATTTAAGGCAGAATTTACCCAGCAAGTTAGCCACCTCTTGAGCTATTCCTTCTGGTTAATCAACAGGGGATTTTTCGACACCTGGATTTTTCGACAGAATACTGTGTTAATTAACATGGGATTTTTCGACACCTGGATTTTTCGACAGAATACAGGGTTGATCAACATGGGACTTTTCGAGACCTGGATTTTTCGACAGAATACAGGGTTAACCAACACTCGATTTTTCGACGAAAAAATACAGAGTTAATCAACAATCGATTTTTCAACCCTTGATTTTCCGATTCAATAATATTCAATTCACGCTTAAAGATATTTTTTATAGAACTCAAAATTTTCAAGAAACTCATTATCTTAAGAAAACTCGAAATTTTCAAAAATTCAAAATTTTGCGAAAAATTAAAATTTCACAAAAAATTAAAATTCTCTTTAAACTTAAAAAAATTCAACTTCCAATTAAAACCAGTTATTTTTAACGGGATGTTACATTAGTAATAGTAATATTAACGTTCAATATTTTGATACCTAGATTTCTAAACATGATCATAAAACTGTTTGAACCTAAATTTTTCGATGTAATTTTTTTCACTGTACATTTTTGAACTTAGATAGATTTATCGAAATAATCATAGCACGTTTGAATGACTTTTTCGAACTATTTTAAAGAATAATGTTTGAAACATTGTTTCAGATTTATTGGAAATAGATAAATCGACACTGATGATATCATATTTGAGTGTATATTTCGACTTATTTTCGGATCAAATGC
Organism: Caprella mutica; assembly: GCA_947561585.1. NCBI lineage: Eukaryota > Metazoa > Arthropoda > Malacostraca > Amphipoda > Caprellidae > Caprella > Caprella mutica. The sequence continues at coordinate 38,823 of CANNZV010001506.1, forward strand.
CGATAAACAGATCGTTTCAGATTAATTGGAAGTAGATATTTCGACACTGATGAGATAATATTTGAGTGAAAATTTCGATATACTTTATGATCAAATGCAGATGAACAGATTGTTTCAGATTTATTGGAAGTAGATATTTCGACACTGATCAGATAATATTTGAGTGAATATTTCGACATACTTTAAGATCAAATGCAGATGAACAGATTGATTCAGATTTATTGGAAGTAGATAAATCGACACTGATGATATCATATTTGAGTGAATATTTCGTCTTATTTTCGGATCAAATGCCGATAAACAGATTGTTCTTATTTATTGGAAGTAGATATTTTGACACTGATGAGAACTAATATGAGTAAATTTTGGACATACTGTCGAATCAAATACCGATGAACAGATTGGTTCAGATTTATTGGTAGCAGATATTTCGACACAGATGAGATCATATCTGAGTGAATATTTCGACATATTTCGGATCAAATTCTGATGAACAGATTTTTCCAGATTTATTGGTAGCAGATATTTCGACACTGATAAGATAATATTAGATTGAATATTTCGACATGATTTCGAATCAAATATTGATGAGTTGATTGTTTCAGATTTATTAGAAGTAGATATTTCGACACTGATGAAAACATATTTGAGTGAATATTTCGACATATGTCGGATCAAATACTGGTGAACAGATTGTTTCAAATTTATTGGAAGTAGATATTTCGACACTGATACGATAATATTTGAGTGAATATTTCGACTTATTTTCGGATCAAATGCGGATGAACAGATTGTTTCAGATTTATTGGAAGTAGATATTTCGACACTGATACGATAATATTTGAGTGAATATTTCGACTTATTTTCGGATGAAATGCGGATGAACAGATTGTTTCAAATTTATTGGAAGTAGATATTTCGACACTGATACGATAATATTTGAGTGAATATTTCGAAATACTTTCGGATGAAATGCGGATGAACAGATTGTTTCAAATTTATTGGAAGTAGATATTTCGACACTGATACGATAATATTTGAGTGAATATTTCGAAATACTTTCGGATGAAATGCGGATGAACAGATTGTTTCAAATTTATTGGAAGTAGATATTTCGACACTGATACGATAATATTTGAGTGAATATTTCGACTTATTTTCGGATGAAATGCGGATGAACAGATTGTTTCAAATTTATTGGAAGTAGATATTTCGACACTGATACGATAATATTTGAGTGAATATTTCGAAATACTTTCGGATGAAATGCGGATGAACAGATTGTTTCAAATTTATTGGAAGTAGATATTTCGACACTGATACGATAATATTTGAGTGAATATTTCGAAATACTTTCGGATGAAATGCGGATGAACAGATTGTTTCAAATTTATTGGAAGTAGATATTTCGACACTGATACGATAATATTTGAGTGAATATTTCGACTTATTTTCGGATGAAATGCGGATGAACAGATTGTTTCAGATTTATTGGAAGTAGATATTTCGACACTGATACGATAATATTTGAGTGAATATTTCGAAATACTTTCGGATGAAATGCGGATGAACAGATTGTTTCAAATTTATTGGAAGTAGATATTTCGACACTGATACGATAATATTTGAGTGAATATTTCGAAATACTTTCGGATGAAATGCGGATGAACAGATTGTTTCAAATTTATTGGAAGTAGATATTTCGACACTGATACGATAATATTTGAGTGAATATTTCGAAACACTTTCGGATCGAATGCCCATGAACAGATTGTTTCAGATTTATTGGAAGTAGATATTTCGACATTGAAGAGATCATAATGTCTGAGTGAATATTTCGACATACTTTCGAATCAAATCCTAATGAACAGATTGTTTCAGATTTATTGGAAGTAGATATTTCGACACTGATAAGATAATATTTGAGTAAATATTTCGACATACTTTAGGATCAAATGCCGATTAACAGATTGTTACAAATTTATTGGAAGTAGATATTTCGATACTGATGAGATCATATTTGATTGATTAGTTCGACATATTTTCGGATCAAATTCTGATGAACAGATTGTTACAGATTTATTGGAAGTAGATATTTCGATACTGATGATATCATATTTGAGTGAATATTTCGACATATTTTAGGATCAAATGCCAATGAACAGATCGTTTCAGATTCATTAGAAGTATTTATTTCGATACTGATGAGATCATATTTGATTGATTAGTTCGACATACTTTCGGATAAAATGCCGATGAAAAGATTGATCGATCGATCTCTAGTTAATCTAACCCATTTAGCTCATCAGGAACAGGTTCAAAGTTTGTGTCGAAATAATCAGCCATATATGATCTAATCAATGTTGAGATATCGATCTCTAGTTAATCTAACCCCTGCACCTAATACACTAAAGTTTGTACTACAGCAGTTACCTCGTTGAGGATTTGAGTATTTTCCACTCAAATTCTGGTGAAAACATATTGAGGAGCGACAAGGAGCAATACGTACCTTCCGGCTCAACCGCACTGAATGCTGCCCTGAGTGCAGGGTGAATCCAACATGTTGGATCTCCGAAAATGGCAGTCATTGCTGCCTGAAAACTACCATTTGGCGAGCTGCATGAATTGAGAGCCGCAACCAATGCAGCAATTGCTGCTAGTGTATTATCGGCATTACCTGTCTTGATGAGTGCATGCATGAAATGCGGGCCGAAACCAATGCAGCCATTGCTGCATTGGTTGCGGCCCGATGTGTATTATCGTACCTCTCTCGATGAGTGCATGAATGAAAAGTCATGTTTAAATTTTCAGCCAAACATGATGCAAACAATGTTGAGATATCGATGTCTAGTTAATATAATACATTTAGTTCATCAGTAACAGGTTAAAAGTTTATGTCAATATATTCAGCCAAATATGATCTAATTATATGATCCAATTATTACCATTTTAAAATGAAAAAAAATAATACTACAGGTTGAATACAGTGACCAATGAGGTGAAACTATGAGGAAAAATTAAAAAGTTCTTGTACCACTTGAATCTGTATTTAATTAAATAATGAACACATGACAAACATAAATTACTAGAGAATATTGAAGTATGGGGGGGGGGGGGGGGAAGCTACATGTGAACTCATCTAAATATTAAGAGATTTACTAAAGTAACATAATATGAACATTCTTAGTCAGTTCTAGCTAGGTAAATTGTTGGAATGTTTAGATTGCACACACGCAGTATTCAAATCAATAAAATGATTAAGTGAAATCACTTGAATTAGCTTCACCAAGCCGTCTTTGTGTGTAATTGTTAACAGCATTACTGTTACTCATAATTATTTTTACTTTCCCAGTTTTCCTTATTCGCTTTGCGTACAACTGGAATAAAAAATGAACCAAAACAAAAACCGGCATAAAAATACAAGAATCTGAGGCACAAACAATGTGCTGAAAACTATGCAAAACTAATCTTCGGTGTTTCTCATACAGATGACAACGGCAAGTAAAAGATAGTTCTAACTAACGTCTAATGACGTAATGTAAACGTTTATGAACCAGCCAGATGATAAACTATTTTTGAACTCACTTTTAAAGACTAAAAAACGATGGCATGTGTGGGAGTTCCTGACGAGTTTTAAGCAAACGTTTAAAATAGTTCTCAAGCGAATATCTTTTATCTCCTACAAATGATCAAGCCAATGAATCGCAGAGTAGTATAGTAGTGTTGTCCTTGCCAGATCTGAACATGAGGCGATACATCTGAAAGAAGAAAGTACTTATAGAGAATGATGGTACAGACACTTTGTTAAGAGAGAAAATGATGGTACAGACACCTTGCCAGAGATTGAATGACAATACAGACACTTTGTTGAGAGAGAAAATGATGGTACAGACACTTTGTTAAGAGAGAAAATGATGGTACAGACACTTTGTTAAGAGAGAAAATGATGATATAGACACTTTGCCAGAGATTGAATGACAATACAGACACTTTGTTAAGAGAGAGAATGATGGTACAGACACCTTGTTAGAGAGAGAATGATGGTACAGACACTTTGTTAAGAGAGAAAATGATGATACAGACACCTTGCCAGAGAGAAAATGATGGTACAGACACTTTGTTAGAGAGAAAATGATGGTACAGACACTTTGTTAGAGAGAATGATGGTACAGACACTTTGTTAAGAGAGAAAATGATGATACAGACACCTTGCCAGAGATTTAATGACAATACAGACACTTTGTTAAAAGATAGAATGATGATACAGACACCTTGCCAGAGATTGAATGACAATACAGACACTTTGTTAAGAGAGAGAATGATGGTACAGACACTTTGTTAGAGAGAATGATGATATAGACACCTTGCCAGAGATTGAATGACAATACAGACACTTTGTTAAGAGAGAAAATGAAGATATAGACACTTTGTTAGAGAGAATGATGATATAGACACCTTGCCAGAGATTGAATGACAATACAGACACTTTGTTAAGAGAGAAAATGATGGTACAGACACTTTGTTAGAGAGAATGATGGTACAGACACTTTGTTAATAAAGAAAATGATGATACAGACACCTTGTTAAGAGAATGATGGTACAGACACCTTGTTAAGAGAGAGAATGATGGTACAGACACTTTGTTAAGAGAGAAAATAATGGTACAGACACTTTGTTAAGAGAGAAAATGATGATACAGACACTTTGTTAGAGAGAATGATGATACAGACACTTTGTTAAGAGAGAGGATGATGGTACAGACACTTTGTTAGAGAGAATGATGATACAGACACTTTGTTAAGAGAGAGGATGATGGTACAGACACTTAGTTAGAGAGAAAATGATGATAGAGACACCTTGTTAGAGAAAATGATGGTACAGACACTTTGTTAAGAGAGAAAATGATGATACAGACACCTTGCCAGAGATTGAATGACAATACAGAAACTTTGTTAAGAGAGAGAATGATGGTACAGACACCTTGTTAGAGAGAGAATGATGGTACAGACACTTTGTTAAGAGAGAAAATGACAATACAGACACCTTGCCAGAGATTGAATGACAATACAGACACTTTGTTAAGAGAGAGAATGATGGTACAGACACCTTGTTAGAGAGAGAATGATGGTACAGACACTTTGTTAAGAGAGAAAATGATGATACAGACACCTTGCCAGAGACTGAATGACAATACAGACACTTTGTTAAGAGAGAGAATGATGATACAGACACCTTGTTAGAGAGAGAATGATGGTACAGACACCTTGTTAGAGAGAGAATGATGATACAGACACTTTGTTAAGAGAGAGAATGATGGTACAGACACCTTGTTAGAGAGAGAATGATGGTACAGACACTTTGTTAAGAGAGAAAATGATGATACAGACACCTTGCCAGAGACTGAATGACAATACAGACACTTTGTTAAGAGAGAGAATGATGGTACAGTCACAAGGAGTCACAAGGATAAAGGGACCATCAAAAGGCACAATATGCCCATCCAAGGATGACCCCTGTGCACAGCCAGCTGTGCGCTCGACGTTGGGTTAACAACGGAGCAAGGTGAATCTCTCTCCACCACTTCCCACTTGGAACCCAAGCACTCCAAACCGTGCTCCTAAACCTGACAAAGAAAGAACCTCCATCAGGCGTAGGAGCAAAGTTTGGGTACAATCATTAGGTCCAAGTTTTATCCTGGACTTAGTCAGTCAAACCCGCCAATCACAGCCACCTTCACAGGGCCGCCCAAAGGCAGTCCCTGAGACGGTGACAGAACGCAGGGTGTGACCTGATCTCTCTAGCCACGGAAAGAGATAATGATGGTACAGACACCTTGCCAGAGATTGAATGACAATACAGACACTTTGTTAAGAGAGAGAATGATGGTACAGACACCTTGTTAGAGAGAATGATGGTACACACACCTTGCCAGAGATTGAATGACAATACAGACACTTTGTTAAGAGAGAGAATGATGGTACAGACACTTTGTTAAGAGAGAGAATGATGGAAGAGACACCTTGTTAGAGAGAGGATGATGGTACAGACACCTTATTAGAGAGAGAATGATGGTACAGACACCTTGTTAGAGAGAGAATGATGGTAGCTACAGACACCTTATTAGAGAGAGAATGATGGTACAGACACCTTATTAGAGAGAGAATGATGGTTCAGACACCTTATTAGAGAGAGAATGAGTTTACAGACACCTTATTAGAGAGAGAATGATGGTTCAGACACCTTATTAGAGAGAGAATGAGTTTACAGACACCTTATTAGAGAGAGAATGATGGTACAGACACCTTATTAGAGAGAGAATGATGGTACAGACACCTTGTTAGAGAGAGAATGATGGTAGCTACAGACACCTTGTTAGAGAGAGAATGATGGTAGCTACAGACACCTTGTTAGAGAGAGAATGATGGTACAGACACCTTATTAGAGAGAGAATGATGGTAGCTACAGACACCTTGTTAGAAAGAGAATGATGGTACAGACACCTTTATAGAGAGAGAATGATGGTACAGACACCTTTATAGAGAGAGAATGATCGTACAGACACCTTGTTAGAGAGAATGATCGTACAGACACCTTATTAGAGAGAATGATGTTACAGACACCTTGTTAGAGAGAATGATGGTACAGACACCTTGTTAGAGAGATAATGATGGTACAGACACCTTATTAGAGATAATGATGGTACAGACACCTTGTTAGAGAGAATGATGGTACAGACACCTTGTTAGAGAGAATGATGGTACAGACACCTTGTTAGAGAGAATGATGGTACAGACACCTTGCCAGAGATTGAATGACAATACAGACACTTTGTTAAGAGAGAGAATGACAATACAGACACTTTGTTAAGAGAGAGAATGATGGTACAAAAACCTTGTTAGAGAGAGGATGATGGTACAGACACCTTGTTAGAGAGAGGATGATGGTACAGACACCTTGTTAGAGAGAGGATGATGGTACAGACACCTTGTTAGAGAGAGGATGATGGAAGAGACACCTTGTTAGAGAGAGAATGATGGTACAGGCACCTTGTTAGAGAGAATGATGGTACATAGCTACACCTTGTAATAGAGAGAATGATGGTACATACACCTTGTTAGAGAGAGAATGATGGTACATACACCATGTTAGAGAGAGAATGATGATACAGACACCTTCTAGAGAGAATGATGGTACAAACACCTTGTTATAGAGAGAATGATGGTACAGACACCTTGCCAGAGATTGAATGACAATACAGACACCTTGTTAGAGAGAATGATGGTACAGACACCTTGTTAGAGAGAATGATGGTACAGACACCTTGTTAGAGAGAATGATGGTACAGACACCTTGTTAGAGAGAATGATGGTACAGACACCTTGTTAGAGAGAATGATGGTACAGACACCTTGTTAGAGAGAATGATGGTACAGACACCTTGTTAGAGAGAATGATGGTACAGACACCTTGTTAGAGAGAATGATGGTACAAACACCTTGTTAGAGAGAGAATGATGGTACAGACACCTTGTTAGAGAGAATGATGGTAAAGACACCTTGTTAGAGAGAGAATGATGGTACAAATACCTTGTTAGAGAGGATGATGGTACAGACACCTTGTTAGAGAGAGGATGATGGTACAGACACCTTGTTAGAGAGAGGATGATGGAAGAGACACCTTGTTAGAGAGAGAATGATGGTACAAACACCTTGTTAGAGAGAGGTATGGTACAGACACCTTGTTAGAGAGAATGATGGTAAAGACACCTTGTTAGAGAGAGAATGATGGTACAAATACCTTGTTAGAGAGGATGATGGTACAGACACCTTGTTAGAGAGAGGATGATGGTACAGACACCTTGCTAGAGAGAGAATGATGGTACAAACACCTTGTTAGAGAGAGGTATGGTACAGACACCTTGTTAGAGAGAATGATGGTAAAGACACCTTGTTAGAGAGAGAATGATGGTACAAACACCTTGTTAGAGAGGATGATGGTACAGACACCTTGTTAGAGAGAGGATGATGGTACAGACACTTTGTTAGAGAGAGGATGATGGAAGAGACACCTTGTTAGAGAGAGGATGATGGTACACACACTTTGTTAGAGAGAGAATGATGGTACAGACACCTTATTAGAGAGAGAATGAGTTTACAGACACCTTATTAGAAAGAGAATGATGGTACAGACACCTTGTTAGAGAGAGAATGATGGTAGCTACAGACACCTTGTTAGAGAGAGAATGATGGTACAGACACCTTATTAGAGAGAGAATGATCGTTCAGACACCTTATTAGAGAGAGAATGAGTTTACAGACACCTTGTTAGAGAGAGAATGATGGTAGCTACAGACACCTTGTTAGAGAGAGAATGATGGTAGCTACAGACACCTTGTTAGAGAGAGAATGATGGTTCAGACACCTTATTAGAGAGAGAATATGTGGTACAGACACCTTGTTAGAGAGAGAATGATGGTAGCTACAGACACCTTGTTAGAAAGAGAATGATGGTACAGACACCTTTATAGAGAGAGAATGATCGTACAGACACCTTGTTAGAGAGAATGATCGTACAGACACCTTATTAGAGAGAATGATGGTACAGACACCTTGTTAGAGAGAATGATGGTACAGACACCTTGTTAGAGAGATAATGATGGTACAGACACCTTATTAGAGATAATGATGGTACAGACACCTTGTTAGAGAGAATGATGGTACAGACACCTTGTTAGAGAGAATGATGGTACAGACACCTTGTTAGAGAGAATGATGGTACAGACACCTTGCCAGAGATTGAATGACAATACAGACACTTTGTTAAGAGAGAGAATGATGGTACAAACACCTTGATAGAGAGAGGATGATGGTACAGACACCTTGTTAGAGAGAGGATGATGGTACAGACACCTTGTTAGAGAGAGGATGATGGTACAGACACCTTGTTAGAGAGAGGATGATGGAAGAGACACCTTGTTAGAGAGAGAATGATGGTACAGACACCTTGTTAGAGAGAATGATGGTACATACACCTTGTTAGAGAGAGAATGATGGTACATACACCTTGTTAGAGAGAGAATGATGGTACATAGCTACACCATGTTAGAGAGAGAATGATGATACAGACACCTTCTAGAGAGAATGATGGTACAAACACCTTGTTATAGAGAGAATGATGGTACAGACACCTTGCCAGAGATTGAATGACAATACAGACACCTTGTTAGAGAGAATGATGGTACAGACACCTTGTTAGAGAGAATGATGGTACAGACACCTTGTTAGAGAGAATGATGGTACAGACACCTTGTTAGAGAGAATGATGGTACAGACACCTTGTTAGAGAGAATGATGGTACAGACACCTTGTTAAAGAGAGAATGATGGTACAGACACCTTGCTAGAGAGAGAAAATGATGTTACAGACACCTTGTTAGAGAGAGAATGATGGTACAGACACCTTGTTAGAGAGAGAATGATGGTACAAACACCTTGTTAAAGAGTGGTAGCTATGGTACAGACACCTTGTTAGAGAGAATGATGGTACATACACCTTGTTAGAGAGAGAATGATGGTACATACACCTTGTTAGAGAGAGAATGATGGTACATACACCATGTTAGAGAGAGAATGATGATACAGACACCTTCTAGAGAGAATGATGGTACAAACACCTTGTTATAGAGAGAATGATGGTACAGACACCTTGCCAGAGATTGAATGACAATACAGACACCTTGTTAGAGAGAATGATGGTACAGACACCTTGTTAGAGAGAATGATGGTACAGACACCTTGTTAGAGAGAGAATGATGGTACATACACCTTGTTAGAGAGAGAATGATGGTACATACACCATGTTAGAGAGAGAATGATGATACAGACACCTTCTAGAGAGAATGATGGTACAAACACCTTGTTATAGAGAGAATGATGGTACAGACACCTTGCCAGAGATTGAATGACAATACAGACACCTTGTTAGAGAGAATGATGGTACAGACACCTTGTTAGAGAGAATGATGGTACAGACACCTTGTTAGAGAGAATGATGGTACAGACACCTTGTTAGAGAGAATGATGGTACAGACACCTTGTTAGAGAGAATGATGGTACAGACACCTTGTTAGAGAAAATGATGTTACAGACACCTTGTTAGAGAGAGAATGATGGTACAGACACCTTGTTAGAGAGAGAATGATGGTACAAACACCTTGTTAGAGAGAGGTATGGTACAGACACCTTGTTAGAGAGAATGATGGTAAAGACACCTTGTTAGAGAGAGAATGATGGTACAAACACCTTGTTAGAGAGGATGATGGTACAGACACCTTGTTAGAGAGAGGATGATGGTACAGACACCTTGTTAGAGAGAGGATGATGGAAGAGACACCTTGTTAGAGAGAGGAAGATGGTACATACACTTTGTTAGAGAGAGAATGATGGTAGCTACAGACAACTTGTTAAAGAGAGAATGATGGTAAAGACACCTTGCTAGAGAGAGAATGATGGTACAAACACCTTGCTAGAGAGAGAATGATGGTACAAACACCTTGTTAGAGAGAGGTATGGTACAGACACCTTGTTAGAGAGAATGATGGTAAAGACACCTTGTTAGAGAGAGAATGATGGTACAAACACCTTATTAAAGAGAGAATGAGTTTACAGACACCTTATTAGAGAGAGAATGATGGTACAGACACCTTGTTAGAGAGAGAATGATGGTAGCTACAGACACCTTGTTAGAGAGAGAATGATGGTACAGACACCTTATTAGAGAGAGAATGATGGTTCAGACACCTTATTAGAGAGAGAATGAGTTTACAGACACCTTATTAGAGAGAGAATGATGGTACAGACACCTTGTTAGAGAGAGAATGATGGTAGCTACAGACACCTTGTTAGAGAGAGAATGATGGTACAAACACCTTGATAGAGAGAGGATGATGGTACAGACACCTTGTTAGAGAGAGAATGATGGTAGCTACAGACACTTTGTTAAGAGAGAGAATGATGGTACAAACACCTTGATAGAGAGAGGATGATGGTACAGACACCTTGTTAGAGAGAGGATGATGGTACAGACACCTTGTTAGAGAGAGGATGATGGTACAGACACCTTGTTAGAGAGAGGATGATGGAAGAGACACCTTGTTAGAGAGAGAATGATGGTACAGACACCTTGTTAGAGAGAATGATGGTACATACACCTTGTTAGAGAGAGAATGATGGTACACACACCTTGTTAGAGAGAGAATGATGGTACATACACCATGTTAGAGAGAGAATGATGATACAGACACCTTCTAGAGAGAATGATGGTACAAACACCTTGTTATAGAGAGAATGATGGTACAGACACCTTGCCAGAGATTGAATGACAATACAGACACCTTGTTAGAGAGAATGATGGTACAGACACCTTGTTAGAGAGAATGATGGTACAGACACCTTGTTAGAGAGAATGATGGTACAGACACCTTGTTAAAGAGAATGATGGTACAGACACCTTGTTAGAGAGAATGATGGTACAGACACCTTGTTAAAGAGAGAATGATGGTACAGACACCTTGCTAGAGAGAGAAAATGATGTTACAGACACCTTGTTAGAGAGAGAATGATGGTACAGACACCTTGTTAGAGAGAGAATGATGGTACAAACACCTTGTTAAAGAGAGGTATGGTACAGACACCTTGTTAGAGAGAATGATGGTAAAGACACCTTGTTAGAGAGAGAATGATGGTACAAACACCTTGTTAGAGAGGATGATGGTACAGACACCTTGTTAGAGAGAGGATGATGGTACAGACACCTTGTTAGAGAGAGGATGATGGAAGAGACACCTTGTTAGAGAGAGGATGATGGTACATACACTTTGTTAGAGAGAGAATGATGGTACAGACACCTTATTAGAGAGATAATGATGGTACATACACCTTATTTAGAGAGAATGATGGTACAGACACCTTATTAGAGAGAATGATGGTACAGACACCTTGTTAGAGAGAGAATGATGGTACAGACACCTTGCCAGAGATTGAATGACAATACAGACACTTTGTTAAGAGAGAGAATGACAATACAGACACTTTGTTAAGAGAGAGAATGATGGTACAAAAACCTTGTTAGAGAGAGGATGATGGTACAGACACCTTGTTAGAGAGAGGATGATGGTACAGACACCTTGTTAGAGAGAGGATGATGGTACAGACACCTTGTTAGAGAGAGGATGATGGAAGAGACACCTTGTTAGAGAGAGAATGATGGTACAGGCACCTTGTTAGAGAGAATGATGGTACATAGCTACACCTTGTAATAGAGAGAATGATGGTACATACACCTTGTTAGAGAGAGAATGATGGTACATACACCATGTTAGAGAGAGAATGATGATACAGACACCTTCTAGAGAGAATGATGGTACAAACACCTTGTTATAGAGAGAATGATGGTACAGACACCTTGCCAGAGATTGAATGACAATACAGACACCTTGTTAGAGAGAATGATGGTACAGACACCTTGTTAGAGAGAATGATGGTACAGACACCTTGTTAGAGAGAATGATGGTACAGACACCTTGTTAGAGAGAATGATGGTACAGACACCTTGTTAGAGAGAATGATGGTACAGACATCTTGTTAGAGAGAATGATGGTACAGACACCTTGTTAGAGAGAGAATGATGGTACAGACACCTTGTTAGAGAGAGAATGATGGTACAAACACCTTGTTAGAGAGAGAATGATGGTTCAGACATCTTATTAGAGAGAGAATATGTGGTACAGACACCTTGTTAGAGAGAGAATGATGGTAGCTACAGACACCTTGTTAGAAAGAGAATGATGGTACAGACACCTTTATAGAGAGAGAATGATCGTACAGACACCTTGTTAGAGAGAATGATCGTACAGACACCTTATTAGAGAGAATGATGGTACAGACACCTTGTTAGAGAGAATGATGGTACAGACACCTTGTTAGAGAGATAATGATGGTACAGACACCTTATTAGAGATAATGATGGTACAGACACCTTGTTAGAGAGAATGATGGTACAGACACCTTGTTAGAGAGAATGATGGTACAGACACCTTGTTAGAGAGAATGATGGTACAGACACCTTGCCAGAGATTGAATGACAATACAGACACTTTGTTAAGAGAGAGAATGATGGTACAAACACCTTGATAGAGAGAGGATGATGGTACAGACACCTTGTTAGAGAGAGGATGATGGTACAGACACCTTGTTAGAGAGAGGATGATGGTACAGACACCTTGTTAGAGAGAGGATGATGGAAGAGACACCTTGTTAGAGAGAGAATGATGGTACAGACACCTTGTTAGAGAGAATGATGGTACATACACCTTGTTAGAGAGAGAATGATGGTACATACACCTTGTTAGAGAGAGAATGATGGTACATAGCTACACCATGTTAGAGAGAGAATGATGATACAGACACCTTCTAGAGAGAATGATGGTACAAACACCTTGTTATAGAGAGAATGATGGTACAGACACCTTGCCAGAGATTGAATGACAATACAGACACCTTGTTAGAGAGAATGATGGTACAGACACCTTGTTAGAGAGAATGATGGTACAGACACCTTGTTAGAGAGAATGATGGTACAGACACCTTGTTAGAGAGAATGATGGTACAGACACCTTGTTAAAGAGAGAATGATGGTACAGACACCTTGCTAGAGAGAGAAAATGATGTTACAGACACCTTGCTAGAGAGAGAAAATGATGTTACAGACACCTTGTTAGAGAGAGAATGATGGTACAGACACCTTGTTAGAGAGAGAATGATGGTACAAACACCTTGTTAAAGAGTGGTATGGTACAGACACCTTGTTAGAGAGAATGATGGTACATACACCTTGTTAGAGAGAGAATGATGGTACATACACCTTGTTAGAGAGAGAATGATGGTACATACACCATGTTAGAGAGAGAATGATGATACAGACACCTTCTAGAGAGAATGATGGTACAAACACCTTGTTATAGAGAGAATGATGGTACAGACACCTTGCCAGAGATTGAATGACAATACAGACACCTTGTTAGAGAGAATGATGGAACAGACACCTTGTTAGAGAGAATGATGGTACAGACACCTTGTTAGAGAGAGAATGATGGTACATACACCTTGTTAGAGAGAGAATGATGGTACATACACCATGTTAGAGAGAGAATGATGATACAGACACCTTCTAGAGAGAATGATGGTACAAACACCTTGTTATAGAGAGAATGATGGTACAGACACCTTGCCAGAGATTGAATGACAATACAGACACCTTGTTAGAGAGAATGATGGTACAGACACCTTGTTAGAGAGAATGATGGTACAGACACCTTGTTAGAGAGAATGATGGTACAGACACCTTGTTAGAGAGAATGATGGTACAGACACCTTGTTAGAGAGAATGATGGTACAGACACCTTGTTAGAGAGAATGATGGTACAGACACCTTGTTAGAGAGAGAATGATGGTACAGACACCTTGTTAGAGAGAGAATGATGGTACAAACACCTTGTTAGAGAGAGAATGATGGTTCAGACATCTTATTAGAGAGAGAATATGTGGTACAGACACCTTGTTAGAGAGAGAATGATGGTAGCTACAGACACCTTGTTAGAAAGAGAATGATGGTACAGACACCTTTATAGAGAGAGAATGATCGTACAGACACCTTGTTAGAGAGAATGATCGTACAGACACCTTATTAGAGAGAATGATGGTACAGACACCTTGTTAGAGAGAATGATGGTACAGACACCTTGTTAGAGAGATAATGATGGTACAGACACCTTATTAGAGATAATGATGGTACAGACACCTTGTTAGAGAGAATGATGGTACAGACACCTTGTTAGAGAGAATGATGGTACAGACACCTTGTTAGAGAGAATGATGGTACAGACACCTTGCCAGAGATTGAATGACAATACAGACACTTTGTTAAGAGAGAGAATGATGGTACAAACACCTTGATAGAGAGAGGATGATGGTACAGACACCTTGTTAGAGAGAGGATGATGGTACAGACACCTTGTTAGAGAGAGGATGATGGTACAGACACCTTGTTAGAGAGAGGATGATGGAAGAGACACCTTGTTAGAGAGAGAATGATGGTACAGACACCTTGTTAGAGAGAATGATGGTACATACACCTTGTTAGAGAGAGAATGATGGTACATACACCTTGTTAGAGAGAGAATGATGGTACATAGCTACACCATGTTAGAGAGAGAATGATGATACAGACACCTTCTAGAGAGAATGATGGTACAAACACCTTGTTATAGAGAGAATGATGGTACAGACACCTTGCCAGAGATTGAATGACAATACAGACACCTTGTTAGAGAGAATGATGGTACAGACACCTTGTTAGAGAGAATGATGGTACAGACACCTTGTTAGAGAGAATGATGGTACAGACACCTTGTTAGAGAGAATGATGGTACAGACACCTTGTTAGAGAGAATGATGGTACAGACACCTTGTTAAAGAGAGAATGATGGTACAGACACCTTGCTAGAGAGAGAAAATGATGTTACAGACACCTTGCTAGAGAGAGAAAATGATGTTACAGACACCTTGTTAGAGAGAGAATGATGGTACAGACACCTTGTTAGAGAGAGAATGATGGTACAAACACCTTGTTAAAGAGTGGTATGGTACAGACACCTTGTTAGAGAGAATGATGGTACATACACCTTGTTAGAGAGAGAATGATGGTACATACACCTTGTTAGAGAGAGAATGATGGTACATACACCATGTTAGAGAGAGAATGATGATACAGACACCTTCTAGAGAGAATGATGGTACAAACACCTTGTTATAGAGAGAATGATGGTACAGACACCTTGCCAGAGATTGAATGACAATACAGACACCTTGTTAGAGAGAATGATGGAACAGACACCTTGTTAGAGAGAATGATGGTACAGACACCTTGTTAGAGAGAGAATGATGGTACATACACCTTGTTAGAGAGAGAATGATGGTACATACACCATGTTAGAGAGAGAATGATGATACAGACACCTTCTAGAGAGAATGATGGTACAAACACCTTGTTATAGAGAGAATGATGGTACAGACACCTTGCCAGAGATTGAATGACAATACAGACACCTTGTTAGAGAGAATGATGGTACAGACACCTTGTTAGAGAGAATGATGGTACAGACACCTTGTTAGAGAGAATGATGGTACAGACACCTTGTTAGAGAGAATGATGGTACAGACACCTTGTTAGAGAGAATGATGGTACAGACACCTTGTTAGAGAAAATGATGTTACAGACACCTTGTTAGAGAGAGAATGATGGTACAGACACCTTGTTAGAGAGAGAATGATGGTACAAACACCTTGTTAGAGAGAGGTATGGTACAGACACCTTGTTAGAGAGAATGATGGTAAAGACACCTTGTTAGAGAGAGAATGATGGTACAAACACCTTGTTAGAGAGGATGATGGTACAGACACCTTGTTAGAGAGAGGATGATGGTACAGACACCTTGTTAGAGAGAGGATGATGGAAGAGACACCTTGTTAGAGAGAGGAAGATGGTACATACACTTTGTTAGAGAGAGAATGATGGTAGCTACAGACAACTTGTTAAAGAGAGAATGATGGTACAAACACCTTGCTAGAGAGAGAATGATGGTACAAACACCTTGCTAGAGAGAGAATGATGGTACAAACACCTTGTTAGAGAGAGGTATGGTACAGACACCTTGTTAGAGAGAATGATGGTAAAGACACCTTGTTAGAGAGAGAATGATGGTACAAACACCTTATTAGAGAGAGAATGAGTTTACAGACACCTTATTAGAGAGAGAATGATGGTACAGACACCTTGTTAGAGAGAGAATGATGGTAGCTACAGACACCTTGTTAGAGAGAGAATGATGGTACAGACACCTTATTAGAGAGAGAATGAGTTTACAGACACCATATTAGAGAGAGAATGATGGTACAGACACCTTGTTAGAGAGAGAATGATGGTAGCTACAGACACCTTGTTAGAGAGAGAATGATGGTACAAACACCTTGATAGAGAGAGGATGATGGTACAGACACCTTGTTAGAGAGAGAATGATGGTAGCTACAGACACTTTGTTAAGAGAGAGAATGATGGTAGCTACAGACACTTTGTTAAGAGAGAGAATGATGGTACAAACACCTTGTTAGAGAGAGGATGATGGTACAGACACCTTGTTAGAGAGAGGATGATGGTACAGACACCTTGTTAGAGAGAGGATGATGGAAGAGACACCTTGTTAGAGAGAGGATGATGGTACAGACACCTTGTTAGAGAGAATGATGGTACATACACCTTGTTAGAGAGAGAATGATGGTACACACACCTTGTTAGAGAGAGAATGATGGTACATACACCATGTTAGAGAGAGAATGATGATACAGACACCTTCTAGAGAGAATGATGGTACAAACACCTTGTTATAGAGAGAATGATGGTACAGACACCTTGCCAGAGATTGAATGACAATACAGACACCTTGTTAGAGAGAATGATGGTACAGACACCTTGTTAGAGAGAATGATGGTACAGACACCTTGTTAGAGAGAATGATGGTACAGACACCTTGTTAAAGAGAATGATGGTACAGACACCTTGTTAGAGAGAATGATGGTACAGACACCTTGTTAAAGAGAGAATGATGGTACAGACACCTTGCTAGAGAGAGAAAATGATGTTACAGACACCTTGTTAGAGAGAGAATGATGGTACAGACACCTTGTTAGAGAGAGAATGATGGTACAAACACCTTGTTAAAGAGAGGTATGGTACAGACACCTTGTTAGAGAGAATGATGGTAAAGACACCTTGTTAGAGAGAGAATGATGGTACAAACACCTTGTTAGAAAGGATGATGGTACAGACACCTTGTTAGAGAGAGGATGATGGTACAGACACCTTGTTAGAGAGAGGATGATGGAAGAGACACCTTGTTAGAGAGAGGATGATGGTACATACACTTTGTTAGAGAGAGAATGATGGTACAGACACCTTATTAGAGAGATAATGATGGTACATACACCTTATTTAGAGAGAATGATGGTACAGACACCTTATTAGAGAGAATGATGGTACAGACACCTTGTTAGAGAGAGAATGATGGTACAGACACCTTGTTAGAGAGATAATGAAGGTACATACACCTTATTTAGAGAGAATGATGGTACAGACACCTTATTAGAGAGAATGATGGTACAGACACCTTGTTAGAGAGAGAATGATGGTACAGACACCTTATTAGAGATAATGATGGTACAGACACCTTATTAGAGATAATGATGGTACAGACATCTTATTAGAGAGAATGATGGTACAGACACCTTATTAGAGAGAATGATGGTACAGACACCTTATTAGAGAGAATGATGGTACAGACACCTTGTTAGAGAGATAATGATGGTACTGACACTTTGTTAGAGAGAGAATGATGACACAGACACCTTGTTAGAGAGAGAATGATGACACAGACACCTTGTTAGAGAGCTAATGATGGCACCGACACCTTATAAGAGAGAGAACTATGGTACAGACATTACATTAGAGAGAGAATGATGGCACTAACTCTATGATAAAGAGGATGTGATGGCAAATAGTAGCTACTTTATAGGATGGAAGCTAACAATACCTAGACATACCTGTGATTTCAGGCTGTGCTCTAGTCTCATGAGGCAAGATATATCTTGGTCAGGATAGGTTGGAGAATACCAGCACCCACATAAGTATCAGGATTCAGGATTGAGATCAATTCATTCCAGGATCTGCATGTCTAAGTCTGTCACTTTGGTTGGAGGACCGCATTCTTCTCCGAGTAGGAACCTTTAAAATACAATGATATTATTGAGCACGGCTGCAAGTGAAGAATATTAACAATAAAACCTAATATTGTGTAAAGGATTAATCTCAAAATAAATGGGATATAATCATGGTCATAGTGCAGTAGACCAGCTCCCAGTAATAAACAGCTGATTGAAGTGGTACTAAATATTGTTTTGGTTTGTTACAAATATTTAGAGCAACTTAGATCAGTTTATTGCAGTATAGACAACATAAGCTGGCTCGATAAACTAAAGGCCATGATATTATCCTGATATGACATACCTAGAGCCTAGAAGAAATAAAATTGATAAAAATATTTTGATAAAAATATTTCATTGTAATCATTTCATAAAGTTTTGATGTATTTACCTAGAGAAATTATTCTATAGAGTGAACAAGGAATCCCCAGTCACCTTTCATGTCCTATGGCTCAAAGAACGCGTTCGCAGTTAGGGGCAGAATGAGACAATCTCATGTTACAGTCACTGCACAAAACCTCCTGCATAATTCTCTGCAAGAATGGCTACCTTCAGAATCATTTTCACTCTGAGCAAAAAGTCAGAACTTCAGGATAGTTGATAGAACACAGCACTCTGCACATTCTTACTATTGAAGAGTTTCAGTGACTGCCATGGTGCTGACACAAAGTAGCTAGGTGTAGTTATGTAGGTCTGTATACCTAGCAGTCACAATCTGAAGATTATATAAGGAATTTATTAGTCACAGGAGCATAAAATCAATGAAACCTACCTATAACAACTAAGATGCAGTATTAACATATAAATAAATAATCAAATATATTGAAAATTTCAAAATGTAGTTATTTCTACTGTCAGCTTGGTGACCGGTATATTCCACCCCACTTTACGGGTTAGGTTTCTTTAGTTATAAATATTAGTCATTAATAATATTATATGTAATATTAGGTAGCTAACTTGCATTTTCACTGTATCAAATTAAACCTTTTGCTGGCTTATCACAAGCTTTAAAATTTTCACTACACATGTGATAAAACAGCAGAAGGAAAGGTTGTGTGAACGTATTTATCAGTTGAGGTATTTAGATTTCCAATCTCAAGCTGATTTTCTTCCTCATCTCCAACACAACAACGATATTAATTGTAAGATGATATTATACAGTATTGATGGTTATATTTATTCAATTTTGAATTTGGTAATTTAACTTTATGTAAAAAGTGGTGGTTTTTGACCAAGGGCTTTTTTACATTTTCTTAACCATGAAGTTTTTGATGGGGAGGGGGAATTAATGCACAGATGAGTGTGCATTAAAAGTAAGGTTAGAGGTTAGATTTTATCATTTTACCCACAACACGGTAGGCAATTAACTGTCACACTATATTGGTGTGAGGGTTACTCTTAATTAAACTCCCTATGCTTTTAATTAGTGGTATAATGATATCAATCTAGAGATACAGAAATAGAATTTTAGTCCTACTCTATTCATTATTTATACATGTTTAAACATTAAATGAATATAATTAGATAATAAAAACTGTTATAGTTATTATTTCATCTAAATTCAAAATTATGTAGCTAATTGCGAATAAATTATCCATAAAATGTATATAAAAATGAAAAATCTTCATCTTTCCATAATTTTGATTTAATTAAAATAAATAGTAATACAATAAACTAATGAAATAACATCAATCTATAAATAATTTTATCGGTGAACGCTAAAGATCCATTAGCGATTTATAGTATTCAATTAGCTACATTTAACACTTATCTATATCTTATAGTTTATTAACAATGCAAATGAATATTTTGCACAATACACCAAAACATGTCATCATAATATATCAGTGTAAGTAGTGATGGGACGATACCAAGATTTTTAACGATTCCGATTCTATCCAAATGTACCGATTCTGTACCCAATTTTGAAAAGTTTGGTCCAAACATTTGTTCCGAACCAAACATTTAGTCCGAACAATTTGTATGCTAACCTCGGATTTTTAGGTACATATTTTATATCTAAAAAAGAAGTGAACTACAGTCTACACATTTATATAGTCGGCCATTTTACTAACTTATGATTCCAAGGCTATTAGGGCAACCTATATAAAAAAAAAAAGTTTTTTCAACAAGATACTAATTATTTACTAATAAATATTATTACTAACCGTAATGAGTTTGACTGTCAGAAACAACGAGAAGGTTTGACTCTATGATAAAAAAACGCATGTCTTATTTATAAACCTACGTTACTGTATTCTTACAAGTTGTTAGTATATGTACTAAACTAATGTGTACCAAATTTCAAGTAAAAATATTGAATATATAAGGAGAAAAATACATAGGTATATAAGAGATTGGAAACTGAGTGAGCTGAACTGTGATTGAATGGAGTGTGAACCAATCACAGCTCGCGCATTTGTCTCTACTACATAAAAATGTGGACACATTCTTGCGTATTGGGTAACCAATCTGTATTTCTACGTTGCCACATGTCACTAAAATACAATTAATTCCATAATGTGATCTACGCTGATTTACGCCGATACGTAAATATTTAACTTTTGAATTCAAAAATATAATATGTATTTATGTAGGAACAAAGTCAAGAAAGGCCAGTAAATTTAAAGGGATGACATGAAATATATAGCAAAATTATTAGAAGCATTAGCCTCATTGATTTAAATGATAAAAATATTGCTTGGAGGGGACCCTGGACCTTTAATGTAAATACTAATTAAATAATAGACAAAAACCTAAATTAAGTTGATAGTTAGACTATTGGAAGTCTGGAATATATTTAATTTAATTGAAATTACAGTACAAGATATTATTTAACTACTTACTAACTTATTAGGGAGTATTGTGTTTGACCTCATTTAGAAATACACACTACATTTTAAGTTTTATAGGACATAAATACATATTGCCATGTAACATATAATACACAAATAATCGTTTAAGGTATCGGAATGGCCCAAAATTATGGTACTCCGATTCCCAATACTTTGAAAACCCCCAATTCGATTCCGATTAATTGTCCCATCACTAAATTTAAGACTAGCAGGTTTATACATAGAGATTTTGAAAACGGGGAATTTGGTCCTAAAATCCAAAACTGCAACTTATAAGCAAAGAGCGAAAACATTGAATGGGTTGTCTCTGTCTATCGACCCTTTCAATACCTCATCCAACCATTATTGTAGGAGCACAGTGCAGTTTCATGTTAAAAAGGAATTAATATTAACTTTTTCAACACATAATCTTTGAAATAAACTACCATATTAAGAATAATTGTAATTTTATTGGATAAAATTTCAATTGCCTTGAGCTACCTCTAAATATTGTCAAAATGTCACAGGATATCGTCTGAGTTATTTTTTCATCGGTACGAATTATTTAACAAATGGTCATCGAACAAGAAAATCTTTGAGTATTTATTGTCACCCAAATGAGCATTGTCACAGGGGTGGAATATATCTGGGGTGGAATATACCTAGAACCTTCAGCTTAGCTACCATAATATATTTACGGAGATGCATTTTTGGAGCAACTGTTAGATAAGTTTAGGAGAATGTGGAAAGGATAGTGGTGGTTATGGTTTTTTGGGCAACTGACCTCCTGTGATCTCTTACTATTTTCACCTGCCAGTGTGCTTCATTACTTAACCATGTCCTGTCCCAAGTTATAGAGCAAAAAAAAAAGACGAATGGCAAAATGTCAAAGTAGAATTAACATGTTTGATTAAAGTCCAACTCCATGCCTCCTGTGAACAAAAAAATTAAGAAAAAGGGCACTACACAGATACAAAATACATGAAAATAAACTTTCAAATGTTTTTTTTCACTGATGAGGCTAAAGCTGCCATCCATGGTTAGGATGGAAGGCCTAGTGTTTGGAGCCTACTGGAGCTTTTACTCCAAAACGGGTTCCCTACCAACAAGAGGGTGGTGTCATAATGTTTGAGCGGGCATCGTAGGAGACAGGTTAATTGAAACTTTCCGAGTAGCAGAGGGTGTAAAGCTAACCAACCAACCCAACATTGAATTTTTAGATGGCTAATTGTTACCTAGGCTGGATGACTTGCCATTATCATATTAACATTAGATGATTTTCATGATTGACTACACTCAATCACATCTGGGAGTCAATGGACTGGACTCTACAGGTCCCCATTGAACCGCTTTGGCCATTTCATTTAGACATTGATTCAGGTCTGTCTGGATATAGGTCCAATTTCAGCCTTGTCAAAAATGGAGGCACTAATGTCATTAAGCTGCTTTATGACCTGGCTGCAAATTTTTTGCATACCACGAGGAAAAAGGCTCGTTTGCTCAACTCTCACTATCTTGGTGTTGGGATTCTCCACAAAATAAACTAAAGTTCTCTTTTCGCATTCTAAGTTCTTTGAATAAATCTAGAAGAGACCTCCTTCCTGCGAGACCTGCTGCAATTTTTCGCTTTTTGCTAGCAGTCGATCGTCCACTGTTTTGCATTTTCTCAAAGCTGCAATGAAGCGATTGGCATATAAAATGCCTTCAAAATACATAAACATTCAGAACTTTGCAAATTTCACATGGATTGTAATAATATTTGAGCATAATATTAACCTAGAGGCTAGAAGCAATCTTCTAATGACCCAAGTTTCACCCCTGTACCATCAGCTTATATGATATCCTCAGACCTCGATGAGAGTATTCTGATCACAACTGAAGCCAATATGAAGCAAAATCAAGTTTTCATTACCTATAGCTACAGTGAGACATTAGGTAGATGATTTACTTGTTAGATAGGTAACTCCGTACAACCAGTGTCTCGCAATGAGAGTATTCTGATCACACCTGAGGCCTAAATCAAGTTATCATTACCTATACAGTGAGTCATTAGGTAGATGATTTACTTGTTAGATAGGTAACTCCGTACAACCAGTGTCTCGCAATGAGAGTATTCTGATCACACCTGAGGCCTAAATCAAGTTATCATTACCTATACAGTGAGTCATTAGGTAGATGATTTACTTGTTAGATAGGTAACTCCGTACAACCAGTGTCTCACAATGAGAGTATTCTGATCACACCTGAGGCCTAAATCAAGTTATCATTACCTATACAGTGAGTCATTAGGTAGATGATTTACTTGTTAGATAGGTAACTCCGTACAACCAGTGTCTCGCAATGAGAGTATTCTGATCACACCTGAGGCCTAAATCAAGTTATCATTACCTATACAGTGAGTCATTAGGTAGATGATTTACTTGTTAGATAGGTAACTCCGTACAACCAGTGTCTCGCAATGAGAGTATTCTGATCACACCTGAGGCCTAAATCAAGTTATCATTACCTATACAGTGAGTCATTAGGTAGATGATTTACTTGTTAGATAGGTAACTCCGTACAACCAGTGTCTCGCAATGAGAGTATTCTGATCACACCTGAGGCCTAAATCAAGTTATCATTACCTATACAGTGAGTCATTAGGTAGATGATTTACTTGTTAGATAGGTAACTCCGTACAACCAGTGTCTCACAATGAGAGTATTCTGATCACACCTGAGGCCTAAATCAAGTTATCATTACCTATACAGTGAGTCATTAGGTAGATGATTTACTTGTTAGATAGGTAACTCCGTACAACCAGTGTCTCGCAATGAGAGTATTCTGATCACACCTGAGGCCTAAATCAAGTTTTCATTACCTATACAGTGAGTCATTAGGTAGATGATTTACTTGTTAGATAGGTAACTCCGTACAACCAGTGTCTCACAATGAGAGTATTCTGATCACACCTGAGGCCTAAATCAAGTTATCATTACCTATACAGTGAGTCATTAGGTAGATGATTTACTTGTTAGATAGGTAACTCCGTACAACCAGTGTCTCGCAATGAGAGTATTCTGATCACACCTGAGGCCTAAATCAAGTTATCATTACCTATACAGTGAGTCATTAGGTAGATGATTTACTTGTTAGATAGGTAACTCCGTACAACCAGTGTCTCACAATGAGAGTATTCTGATCACACCTGAGGCCTAAATCAAGTTATCATTACCTATACAGTGAGTCATTAGGTAGATGATTTACTTGTTAGATAGGTAACTCCGTACAACCAGTGTCTCACAATGAGAGTATTCTGATCACACCTGAGGCCTAAATCAAGTTATCATTACCTATACAGTGAGTCATTAGGTAGATGATTTGCTTGTTAGATAGGTAACTCCGTACAACCAGTGTCTCGCAATGAGAGTATTCTGATCACACCTGAGGCCTAAATCAAGTTATCATTACCTATACAGTGAGTCATTAGGTAGATGATTTGCTTGTTAGATAGGTAACTCCGTACAACCAGTGTCTCGCAATGAGAGTATTCTGATCACACCTGAGGCCTAAATCAAGTTATCATTACCTATACAGTGAGTCATTAGGTAGATGATTTGCTTGTTAGATAGGTAACTCCGTACAACCAGTGTCTCGCAATGAGAGTATTCTGATCACACCTGAGGCCTAAATCAAGTTATCATTACCTATACAGTGAGTCATTAGGTAGATGATTTGCTTGTTAGATAGGTAACTCCGTACAACCAGTGTCTCGCAATGAGAGTATTCTGATCACACCTGAGGGCTAAATCAAGTTTTTATCATTACCTATACAGTGAGTCATTAGGTAGATGATTTACTTGTTAGATAGGTAACTCCGTACAACCAGTGTCTCGCAATGAGAGTATTCTGATCACACCTGAGGCCTAAATCAAGTTATCATTACCTATACAGTGAGTCATTAGGTAGATGATTTACTTGTTAGATAGGTAACTCCGTACAACCAGTGTCTCGCAATGAGAGTATTCTGATCACACCTGAGGCCCAAATCAAGTTTTTATCATTACCTATACAGTGAGTCATTAGGTAGATGATTTGCTTGTTAGATAGGTAACTCCGTACAACCAGTGTCTCACAATGAGAGTATTCTGATCACACCTGAGGCCTAAATCAAGTTATCATTACCTATACAGTGAGTCATTAGGTAGATGATTTGCTTGTTAGATAGGTAACTCCGTACAACCAGTGTCTCGCAATGAGAGTATTCTGATCACACCTGAGTCCCAAATCAAGTTTTCATCATTACATAGTATCTAAATTTGTGGTCAAGATATTGTTATATTTTGTCTCAAAATAATTTGAAAATGGTTTCAATTTTATCAAATATTAACTCATAGAGGCTTGATAATTCCAATTCTGTTATGTAACCTGGCAGCCAGTTTAATAAATAAAGCAAGTAAAATGCCTTCAAAAAAAGTTGATAGTAATCAGTACCGTAACTTAAATGTGGGAACTTATAAATTTTCAACAGAATAAAAAAAAAAAGTTCACCACAACAATTTTATATTAATAAATAAGAATGAATCTAGCTATCGCAACTACCTATTATGAAAAAATCTTAATTGTAGATTTTGACGAAATGATTGATAAAAATGAGTAATAGCTAAATATTTCTATTAATGCTACTATCAATGATCTCAATATATTTATATAAATATAATACTACAAATCAATAAAATGTAACAAACAACTCACCAAAGAGTGCAGTGCGTTCCTCATATATTTTTAGAATTTTATGTTCAAAGAATGAAGAATAAGAAAATTCATTAGCTAACTTGAATAAATTGGGTGAATAAACTAGAAAAAAATAATAAAAATTGCAATGGGTAAATATCAAATTATCAAGCAGTATCTTTAGATATGGAATCTAAATGATAATTATTGATCAAAGGTAGCTACTTACAGAAATGCTGACAATTTTCTTGCATCTTGACATTCTCTTCATGGCCTCACCAGCTTTCTCAATCAGCTTCAACTCCAAATATCTTTTCATCAGAAAATGGTTAAGGTATGTCCACGCCTGTTCAAATTTCTTTTCAACTAGCGCTTCTACTTTCCTTTCAACTTTCAATTCAATTTTCCATTGACGCATGCCTTAAGTTGAATAGAAAGAGGCACGAAGATTCTGTCCACATCTGATCGTCAGATTTGTTTCAACTTTATTGCCGAGTGTCTCACTTAAAATATCAAGACCACAGGAGAAATAACATTCTCTCAATGTTGCAAGTGCTCTTCTGTGCAAAGTCTTATTTGATTGCTACCGATTACCATTACCTTTATGAATAGTAGTATTTTCATGTGTAAATAATTACATACATTTTTCATATTATAAACAGTTGCATAAAAATAACCGATAGCTATAATATATGAAGAAAAGTCATTTGACACACTGTTGAGTGAAAAAATAGAAACTAGATTAGGTGCGCTTTGTAGAGAGCATACCTTCACCGCCGCATTGACCCGTTCTCTCCCAAAATTTAATAAACTGCTAACTGGATAATAACCAATCATCCCACCAAGTTTCATGCAATATGATTTGATACTTTTTGAGTTATTGAGTTATAAATGACCTTGAACTTTGACCAGATTGCTCCCAAAATTCTAACAGATGGTTCCTGTAGATTGACCAATTGTACCATCAAATTTCAAAAAATCTGGTTGAATACTTTTTAAATTATCGAGTTAAAATGGCCTTGACCTTGATCTTTGACCCGATTGCTCAAAAAATATAACAAAATGGTTCCTGTATATTGATCAATCGTCCCACCAAGTTTCATGCAATATGGTGCAATACTTTTTGACCATGACCTTGACCTTTGACCGGGTCATTCCTAAAATTCTACCAGCAGGTCACTGGACATGGACCAATCACTTCACCAAATTTCAGGCAATTTGGTTGAAAAGTTTTTCAGATAAGTGAATTGCAAGATGATAAATAAATAAACGACTGCTAAAATATTACCTTCCCGCATTCTGCGAAGGTGATAAATAACATATTCATAGAGTAACTACACTCGCTGCTTCGGTTCTTCCACAGAAGTACTATGGAACCTATTAACCGTAGAACGGTTACCCTCCAATTTACTAAAATAGAACAAAGGCTCGGGAGTTTTTCACCCAAATAAAATAATTAATAAAAATACTTATGAACGAAATCATTCATTTTTAAGATACAAAATAAAATACAACTCTTCTTTGTGCCTACCTTTCTAAAATGGAAATTACAATTAAAGAAGTACATTAAAAATCTCTTTCAAAAATGTAACAATTAGCTACATAACAAAAAGTAATCATTAAAAGGAAGTTATATTATTTTTTGGCTAGCTAAAAAATATAATAATCCTTATCTTCTTATCCTCTTGCGTGTGTATTCTTATGTGATGGGAGCATTCTCTGACTGATTGCTATCACTCAATATTTTACCCCCCTACAAAAATATGTATGTAATAACACCCATATGGCATTAACACACGTAAATGGTAACTGGGGAAGGAATTTTTCCGAATTAGGCTAAGGAAAAAAACCTAATGGAAATAGTTCACACAATCACTGTAGTCACAACATACATTCAAAACATTGAGTTTCAAAAAACTTAAAAATGAGGGGTGAATTTCACCTATGTAACCGTTCTAGGGTTAATTATTCAAATTTCCGACTACCTACTGATACTATCCTAGCGTGAGGGCACATTGTTTTAAGTTTTGACACGCTAAATGAAATGCGTTCAGTGTAGACAACTCAAAAATTGAACCAAAAAGCGCAAGAAGTCCCACCAGTCATGGGACTCGTGCGTCTTTCCTTTTCTCTCAGGAATAGACGTATGCGTCATGAAAACTACCATTCAACAGCGCATGCCTTCTTTCACTGACGCATACGTACCGCCTTTCAACACTGTGAGCTTACAGGAGACATATAAGAAAGTGAGTTTAAATATCTGGAGACTGATTGTGCATGCTTTGCAGACTGGCTTCCGCAGGGCTGGGACCTCCTCCTCCAGTCCTCAACCCCCACCCCCTGGCAGCACCATCCCCTCCACAGCCAACAACCCCCTCTCCCTCCATGCCTCCTCCAGAAAACTCCACACCCCATCAATGATCAAGATTCCTTTCACCAAAGCTCATCACACCACTCATACTCACCCAGTCTGCAAAGCATGCACAATCAGTCTCCAGATATTTAATTTTTTGGGCAATTTTTCTCCAAAGAATTTCCAATTTCTCTCCAAAATGGCCAAAAATCTCAAAATTACATGAAAACATAGGAATTAATTAGAAAATTGTCACTGGATAATTCAGGAAACTAATTTCAAGGCCTCAATAGTCGCCAGATAAACTTCACAACTTCATGCATCTTTTGTAGACTTGATACTCACCACCCCATATCTCTCCCTCACCTCCACCAGCTTAGGACACTCCAGCAAGAAGTGCTCCAAAGTCTCCTCCTCCACACCACACATCCTACACCCAACATCCCCTCCCCAAAATCTCTCACTCCATCCCAACCTAAGAGAATTTGTTCTCACTCTGAACAGCAGACTTTCTCCCCTTATTCCCTCCTTCTCTCTGTACTTCTGCTTTCCACCTCCCTTCTCCATCTACTCTCCTCCCACCGGTTCATACAATTACCGGAACGGAACATGAATTAGCGGAACGGACCATGAATTACCGAACGGAGTTGTTTTATTAAGAAGTAGTACTTGTTAAGTCATTTAGGTATACATTGTGTCTATTTATGTTCCAATTGATGTCATATTCTATCATATTATACTTATTTCTGTTCATATATTCGCTACCACACATCTGAAACATAAACAGAAAATTGACATGACATGATGACTTAGGCCAATCTGCAGAATATGGGAGATAATTGGGATATTCTCTCCAAACAATTCTGTATATATCCTATATTTACATTAATTTTGCTACGAACACTTCTGAATTAATCCCTATATTTACATTAATTTTGCTACAAACAAAATAAGAGATCTCTACAAACACTTTACCAGTTTCTGCAGACTGGGTCACTTAGGTAGTCAGTGATTATGTGATTCCGTGTTATAGGTTTAAAATATTTTTGTTTCATTTAATATATTATATACATATATTAATATACATATGTATATGTTTATTAAGTCATGGGTTATCATTACTTCAATGAGACAGATAGCAGTTATGAATTTACCTAGGTACTACCTGATTAAATATGAAATAAATTTTATATGTAGCATAAAATTGAAAATCCTGATTAATAGAATATCAACACATACTAGTAATGGATACACAAAATAAAACCAAAATACTTCTCATTAAGACTATAATATTGATTGCAGTATTAAAATTACTTTAGTTCCCCCTTAAAATATTTCTTAAGGTTATGCAAAGAAATCAAATTTCAGCATATACTCTTGTAAAGTTTACGACTAGGTTGCAGATGTTTGGTAGCAAATGTACGAGCAGAAATGGGTATAAAATGGTAAAATATGATATCAATTGGAACATAAATAGACCTAATGTATTCCTAAACGAATTAACAAGGACTATTTCTCAATAAAACAAATCCGTTCCGGTAATTCATGGTCCATTCCGGTAATTCATGGTCCGTTCCGGTAATTCATGGTCTGTTCCGGTAATTGTATGGACCCTCCTCCCACCTATCAACTATTCTAAGTATTCTTCCCAATTCCCCGCCATCTAACACCCTCAGGGCCTCCCAGTCCAAACTCACCTCTGCCATATACTCCTAAATCTTTCTCATCCATGAATTACCACCATTCCTCTCCCTCACCCTCCCAACCATATCCCTCAGTACCTCATTCCCAGTGTTCATTAAGAACCCACCAAACCTAAAATTCATCATCATATCCCTTGCCAAAGCTGAGCTGACAAGCACCCTACTTCACCCTGAGCCGTTTTCCATTCGCACCCCAAATGCTATCGTGCACGCACTGAGGACGTCAGGGAACACACTTAGTGCATCAGGGCGTGAAAAAAAAAGTTTCCATTTGTACCCCAATTGTCTGGGGTTTAAATGGAAAATGATTCGAACGTCCAAAATCTCGGACGCCCTGAGATTTCAACAACCCAATAAAATAGCAGGTACGTGCACTGAAAACTGAAAACTCAGTGCGTATTTTCTTAATTATGGTTTAAATAATTGTTCATTTGTGACCACTATACCCAGCAAATGCAAATTAACCAAATTGAACGAATAAAATATTACAAAGGAAGTCTAACTAGCTAATTGTATGTGGTAGGTAGCTATCTACTATCGGGAGCCTTGGAATTTGGAGAGAAACCAAATACCAAACTATTTAATAATATGCACTTGAAAGTAGTGGGCACATCGCAGTCTGTATTTCGTGGTAACTTTCACCGACATGTTAGTGGAATTTTTCTCCATTGAAAATAATATTCTGGCAAAGTTGGTGGATTTTTAGCTATTTACTTCTATGTTACCATTAATTTTCGGTGGAAAAATGGGTAAAATGTTGGTGGATCAGCCAAATTACTGGATATTTATGGTGGATTTTTTGCAGCTTTTTCAAGAAACCAGTGGAATTTTGTGCAACAAATACAGACTGGGACACATCTTCATTCCCATTAGCCATATTTTAATTATTTGTTTGTTCACAATAGAGATTGCGATCGGGTGTCACTAGATGGCACTGCAATTTCCATTTGCACCCCAGTTTCATAGCGTCAGGGCGCACACTAAATTTTGTGCACGCACTGAAACTGGGATGCAAATGGAAAACAGCTCTGCAGACCTATCACTAGTGCTTAAGTAGATGCCCTCAAGATCCTTCTCCAAACCCCATTCTCCAATCTCTGAAACTTCCCAATCTCCATCTTATTCCACACCATAACATAACCTAACCTCTCCCGCAAGCAACGCCCCCGGCAGCACCACACTCTTCCAAAAAGTTTTAGTGTTTTACCAATCAGTAGTCTGTCAAATACATTTCAGTCTGTATTTTGTGGTAAATTCCACCGACATGTCTGTGGAATTTTTCCCTTTTGAAAATAATATTCTGGCAAAGTTGGTGGATTTTTAGCTATTTATTCCTATGTTACCAATCCAGTCTGCAGAATGCGTCTTCTCCCGCAGAGATTTTAATTTGAGAGACAGTTACTCTCCGACTCTCAGTAGCAGATTTAAAATCCCAGACTGCAAGAACTGGTAAAATATTCTCCAATAAATCCCCTATTTTGGCTTATGTTCTCAGTAAAATACATGTAAATATAGAAGGAAATTAAGGATTGTTTTAATGGTAACATAGGAATTAATTCGAGATTTCCCGCAGAGATCTCAGATTTCTAAAATTCAATCAAAACTCCCGCAGAGAGTCTTGGAAAAATGTTCCATATTCTGCAGAGTTGCAGACTGGGTTACCATTAATTTTCGGTGGATAAATTTGGAAAATGTTGGATTAGCTAAATTACTGGAAATTTATGGTAGATTTTTTCAGTTTTTTGAAAAAGTCAGTGGGATTTTGTGCACCAAATACAGACTGGCACAGGACCTCTCCACAACTGAGTAGGTGGTTACATTCACCATTCTCTCCGCACTCCTTATCTTTTCCTTCTTATTTTCCCTGACTGAAACAATCCTTCCTTGCAAGTTGCACTCACGGTCTCACCATCACTCCCAGATATCTAACTTCCTCCACCACTTCCATCCCTCTGATCTCACTCTCTCCAACGTCACCCCCACCATTAAAAACCATACACTTACTCTTCTCCCTACTTATACTCAAACCACAATCCCTTGCACTCTCCTCCAATATATCGTGATTCATTCACGAATCACGATTATCTCTTCTCGAGAAAGATACTGCAGTCAAATGTAGCTACCAAACCCAATCTCGGGTGTTGTCACAGGTACATTTGGTCTAACATCTTTATTTTTGCAGTTAAGAAGTTTAACCTAATTAGTATGATGTTTGAATTATACCAATACCGAAAATATCGTCAATTGATTTAAATATGAATAACCTGATACACCCTACACAGCCACAGGTACATTTGCAGTTTATTTCTGATATAAATATACTGACATATGTTTATATAAGTGCTTGATATATGGATACATAGCCTCAAAGGGGTAATGCGTGTTTAACACAAAGTCTCTAAGGGGTAGTGCATCCCATACACAAAGCATCAAAGGACAAAGGGGATAGTGCGTGTCTGACACAAAGTTCCGAAGGAGAAGTGCGTGTCTCTGACACAAAGCCTCAAAGGTACAGTGCGTGTATTCAACACAGAGCTTCAAAGGGATAGTGCCTTCATTATATGTAGAGATACCTATAATTATTGTTCGAGGTATGGGGTATTTGTCGTCCAGTGGTGCTGTTGTCTGCTGTCTATCCAGCAAGCATCAGTTCCTTAGTAAAATGTGTCTTAGACACAAGGCATCAAAAGTTAATTAGTGCATGTCTTAAACAAAGCATCAAATAGATAGTGCGTGTCTTTAAAATGGTGCGTTTTTGTGCTGAAGAACTCGAAGAACGTTCCTTCAAGGCCATGTTTCAAAGTGTGGCAGAAAAGTCGCCAGTTTAGTGAGAAAATGGATCCAGGTCGCCACATTTAAGACACTTTAAAGGAGAAATTAGGCTTCCCAGTGAAGATTTTACACTTGAAAACATCCTTATGCTTCGTGCCTGATGCATGTGTATCTCTTGAGACTATTTTATGAGTGATTTACTTGTTATTTACAGGTTTTCCAACTTATTTAACCCCTCAAAAGTCACCAATATACTGGCGACTTTGTCCATACTTTAGAACATGGCTTCAAGGTACAAAGCCAAGTAAAATAGTATGTCTCATAAAGATAAACTCACCATTTGTCTCTCCAGCTTTCCCCAAATTTCTACAAATTCTCTCCAAAATGATCAAATTATCATTAATTCTCTCCAAAATGATCAAATTATCATTAATTCTCTCCAAAATGATCAAATTATCATTAATTCTCTCCAAAATAACATTGTAGCTGAGGAGAAAAATAGATAAAACTCGCCATTTGCAATTGAAGGGCTCAAAATAACTGCCACAAACTTACCATTAAAATAGCCAGATTGTATTTGGTGGTAAATTCCAATGATATCTCAGGAGATATTCAATTTCTCAAATAAAAAATTCCTGCAATGTCGGAGGATATTCGGCTATCAATTCGTATATTACCATTAATTTTTGGAGGAGAAACTGAAAAAATGTCGGAGGACTAGACAAATTGATGAAAAATGTTGGCAGCTATTTCTCAGATTTTATAAAAAGTCAGAGGAGTTCAATGCACCAAATACAAACTGGAAAAAAGGGGGGGTTTGGACATGATTTATTACTTGGGTATGAAGTAAAGTCTCTCGGTTAAGCCCCGTCCAGACGCTCCGACAAATGCCCTGAGTTTGGAAATACTTTTGCTCGGACGAACACGAGCAATCTCATTTCTGTCTGTGTTCGCGTCCAGACGAGAGCACTATGATCAGGAAACTGAAATGTATGTGTTCGTGATTCTGCATAATTAATTCATTGGAAAAATATTATGTTGTTGCTGATAGTCAATAACTAACAATTTAGCTATTTTAGAAACAAGCATGGATTTAAAAAATGATTACCTGATAATCTAGGAGATTATATATATTATATTATATAATATAAATGTGTAATTAGATAACTACCCAGTTGGCAGAATGTGTCTCTTCTCCCGCAGAGATTTTAATTTGAGAGACAGTTACTCTCTGACTCTCAGTAGCAGATTCAGAATCTCCCGCAGCTAAATTAATGGTAACATAGGAATTAATTCAAGATCTCCCGCAGAGATCTCCAATTTCTAAAAATTCAATCAAAAACTTCCGCAGAGAGTCTTGGAAAAATGTTCCATATTCTGCAGACTGGATAACCCAGTTTGCAAAACATGAGACATTTTCTGTGCGAACAATCCTTAATTTTCACCTATATTTACATGTATTTTACTGAGAACAGAAGCCAAAATGGAGGATTTCTTGGAGAACACTTTACCAGTTCTTGCAGTCTGGTGGATAACTACCAGTTTGTATTTCGTGGTAAATTCCACCGACATGTCGGTGGAATTTTTTCCCTTTGAAAATAATATTCTGGCAGAGTCCAGTCTGTATTTCATGGTAAATTCCACCGACATGTTGGTGGAATTTTTGCCCCTTTAAAATGATATTCTAGCAAACTCGGTGGATATCTAGCTATTTATTCCTATGTTACCATTAATTTTTGGTGGAATATTGGGTAAAATGTTGGTGGATCAGTCAAATTACTGGAAATTTATGGTGGATTGTTTTCAGCTTTTTCAAAAAGTCAGTGGGATTTTGTGCACCAAATACAGACAGTAACAGACTGGGATAACTAGACGATATATAATATAAATATATATCTAGGTATTTTATCTAGTCGATTATATACCTAATATAAATATTTACCTAGATATCTAACCTGAGTTACTTATAGTATAATACCTAGTATCCATCTAGAAAAACGTGTCGGTAATCAGACACTCCACTCGCAAAGTGGGAGGAGTTATCGTAGATCATGATAGGTCTATCAAAATTTTAATTTCCATTATCTACGTACGTATACGTTTTGCACTCACTTCTAAATACAGTACTTTTTCCTATAAGCTTTAAATAGAATACTGTATGTAATTGATAATTGACATAATATTACATGTTTTGAGATTAATTGATAATTAATTAAGCCCACCAAACCAAATTAGTGATTGTTAATATGACTTGTAATCTGGAGTAATGCTATGTATATTAGCACTCCCATTATGATTTTTAGTCACTTTTATCTTAAATTGCTGTCTGGCATCTGGGCCAAGACAAAGTCAGGGTCCAGTCCCAGATAAAGAAGTCTACCGTTCATCAGAGTCCTTTTCTTTAAAAAAAAAAGTTATATAAAAAAGTTACAGATTAAAAACTTATTTACTTTCAAATTAAATTTTCAAAACTAAAATAAAGCTAAAATAAAACTTACACATAGAAACTTGCAAGAGATTCAAGGGAAAATTTGCATGAGATAAAAATGTATTAATGCTTGAATTTTTTTAATTAAAATTGATAATATTCCATAAACAAACTAGCATACAGCTATCAAATTCTAAAAAGATATTCAGTAAAAACATGACAGATGAATATAAACTCTATTTAGCATTTTCTCCACATATAACATACAATGTTAAATATCTCTCACATATACCCACACCGAATATTAAAAACAAAGAAACACACATATATTAGATACATAACTATACTCAAACACTCAGGAGACAGGACACAATCATTCATACAAAATTTGATCATTTTGGAGAGAATTTTTTGAATTTTGGAGAGAGCTGGAGAGACAAATGGTGAGTTTATGAGACATACTATTTTACTTGGGGCTCAAGGAAGGGGACAGGAGCATTCATACCCACAATCATTCATACACACATTTTTAATTATTTACTACACAGTCCCCTTCTCAAGGAAGGAGACAGGAGCATTCATACACACATTTAAAATTATTTAGGTACTACACTGTCCCCTTCTCAAGGAGGGAGACAGGAGCATTCATACCCACAAACACACATTTATTCACAGATAATCAACATACACACAAAATATAATACTAAATACACACATGATTATAGAAGAAATTTTTTAAAATAAAACTACATAACAACTTTTATAATCACTTGATACAGGGAGAACAAAAAATCATACAACTCATTACCTATGACAGAGGAAGAGAGTGGATCCTATTGTAACCCTTGCCAGTGGAAAGGGACAAAAGAACTTGCCAACAAATTACCTCTTCTATTTGTCGTCCTTACAGATGAAGGAAACAGACATAAGAGACATACACACAGGTTCACAACACAACAAATTTACAGATCTCAAAACCTTTTCAAAAAAATCTGTCATTCATCCGCTCTAAAAAGCATAATTCCTTTTCAACCAAATTTTCTTCATAAACCTTTTTAATTTTTCCACATCCTCATTATTTTCAACAAAACCCAGAATATCCTGAATACTTGCCTCACTCGTTTCATATTCAAGTCTAATATCAGAATAGTGCGTAGGTAACGTTCCATAATGAAGTGTTCTAGCGTTTCTTCAGTGTATCCCTAATTAATTAGTGATATTAATTCCTAAACCACGGAATCATACACATTGAAGTGGTTGCACGGGAACGCTAACCGAGGGACCGTTCTTCGTACCTTGAAGGAACGTTCTTCGAGTCAAGATCAAGATGTAGCTTCGTTGATACCCTTTTCAGCGGGTCAGTCCTCCTCACTTCCCGTTCAGGTATTCACCTCTGCCACCACAAAAAGAAAGATCCTTCACTTATTTCATTATCAATTTTCACTTATTTCTAAACTTATCATCAAGCACTTACACTTAATTTTCACTTAGTACCAATATTGAGTTTTTCTTTCAGTACCAACACTTAACTTTACACTTAGCAGTTCTTCAGCACGGGAACGCACCTTATCTACCGTGTCGTCGAGTTCCACGAACTTGACGAACGTTCTTCATCACGGGAACGGTTGGTTTTCGTAGAACTGAGGGACGTTCTTCGAGTTCTTCAGCACGGGAACGCACCAAAATGACACAAAGC
Organism: Caprella mutica; assembly: GCA_947561585.1. NCBI lineage: Eukaryota > Metazoa > Arthropoda > Malacostraca > Amphipoda > Caprellidae > Caprella > Caprella mutica. The sequence goes on from CANNZV010001506.1 coordinate 76,189, forward strand.
ATAAAAGGGGTAATGCGTATTTTAGACAAAAAGCATCGAAGGAGTAGTGCGTATTTCAGACAAAAAGCATCAAAGGGGTAGTTCGTGTCATTGACACAAATCCTCAAAGGCGTAGTGCGTATCTTACCCAAAACGTTTAAAGGTCCTCTCCAGGCTCCGGGAAAAAAATGAGTTTATAACAAATTATTATTGAACTAAGGTTTACGATCATTATTCCGCAAACCGCATACAATCATGGCCGTCTATAGTTGATCAGGCCAGATTCCCGAAAATAACAGCTGTTCAAAGTGGTCCTAAAAAATCAAAACAAACCGCGAACTCAGTCTGTGTCTATTTTTTATAAATTGCCTATTTAAGCAACTTATAGTTATGTAATGATAAAATAAACTATACCAATGGATTTGTAATTAGTCAATTACTATAGTAGTGCTATTTTAACTGATCTGATCGTATTTAATCCATTTAAAAATCGTATATATACACAAGAGCTTGATGGCGATTCAATAAAAAATGGAGGTTGTCCTCGCATTATTTTACAGTTTAAACCAATTTAGAGTGGTCTGACGATAGTTCTAATAAGTAAATAGGGAATGAAAATATTGCCAAAGGCATGATTGATAGGACTGAAGTTTTTTTCCGATTCTTTTTATCTGATACTGTTAAAATTAATGAATTTAAAATAGAACGGACTGAACCATTCATATGTCACGCGCGTTTGAGTGATCTGCAATATCGACCGATTTCGCTGCGCAATCTGTTGATCAATAGTTTGCGCAGCCATCGATCGATAGTGCAACCATCGATCGATTCCTGCGCGTTCGAATGATATGATTTTTTTTAGTTTGTACATCAAATTGGCACATTTTATTACGTATATCAATCGATAGCGCAACGATCGATCGATTTCTGCGCGTCCGAATGATACAGGAAAATCCATATTATTCAAACGCACAACAATCGACTGATGGTTTCTCTATTAAATGTAACAATTAGATGCATAAACTAACAAAATCCATATCATTCAAATGCGCAACAATCGACTGATGGTTGACTTATTAAATATAAAAAAGTATTTAAAAGTATTTTTCCAGTAAAAACGAAACAATTAATTAAATGTATAAACAAAGAAAACCTGTATCATTCGAACGCTCAGGAATCGATCGATGGTTGCGATATCGATCGATGGCTGCGCAAACTATTGATCAACAGATTGCGCAGCGAAATCGGTCGATATTGCAGATCACTCAAACGCGCGTGACACATATACCTAAGTCCCTAGTCAGCTAGGCTAGAAACATCTTCCAAAATTAAAAACAGAACAGATCAAATATATTTTCTTCATAGATATTAAATAAGTACCTAGCTATATAATTAATGTTTTAAATAATATGATAAGACTGTCAGAAAGAGATTTTGATAACAAATATAAAATTATGGGTCCACTTCCCAGTTTCCTCACTACTATTGTGACTAGCCTACTGCCAGGCTGCAGAGTATGACTAATATGTCTCCCAAGATTTTATTTTTTTAAAGACAATTTCTCTTCAAAAGGTTGCAGAATCTTACCTAATATTATCTGTTTATCATTAACAATCAAATATATATAATAACAGTCAACTGTGTCAACATTGGTATCAGTTATCATTTTTTACTTTCTATTCAAATCAAGACTCAGGAGACAGGAGTGGGTAGGTAGGTACCTAATTACTATTTTCAGTATACTGTATATGGACATGGTATAGCCTATATAGTATAGGTAACTATTTATGTAAGTAAAATCAGGAGGTCCTCAAGTTTATAAACTAATACTAATTAGAGATTCACATTTATAAAAGATGCCTTGCCCATATTACATTAAAAAATTATAATTTAATAGAGACATTCTAAAAATAGGAATGCAACAATCTAACAGAAATTACTTACAGAAGAAAATAGATGTGCTGAATAATAATGAGATGTTATTTTACCTATTGATTGATGAAATTCATATGGAACCATCAAGTCATCAAATTCAAATAAAGATATAGCTAGTAGCTCTACTCTATATCCTATGAAAAATTTAACTAGAGAATCTCTCTGTGCTTAACTATAAGTTATATCATTCATCTCAGATAATAATAGAGTGAATAGAAAAACATTTGAAATTGTTTGTGCTGGTAATTTACTGAATGTATAACTCAGTGAAGTTCATTATGTATTCTATTAACTGTTCTTTTCAGAAATCTATGTAAAAAATTATGTAGTTAAAGCCTAAAGGTACTGCAAGTAATGTATTACATCTAATCTTGAAAACCTATGCTCAAACTCATCTAATATCTCTGTGAGTTGTTTATAATAAAACCATCATGACTTAGCCACAATATGTATTACCCTTTTCATTCCTAAAACTTCATTATTAAATGATTCAAAAATAATTATGTATTAATCCTTATTCATTTTATTTGAATGTTAAGTTATTTATACTAAAATTTATTATGTTTTTCAGAACTTCTGCTAAATTAAGGTCCTCAAACATATCAAGTGAAATAAATTTGCTGCTGCCTTCCAAGGAACGAAGCCGACGAAGGTAAAGACGACCAGAAATCATTTATATATATATATAGATTAAACTTGAGTTCATTATTTAATAATAGAATATTTCTCATACCTTAATAATGAAATCAATATCATGGTTATTTTCATATCTTCATAATCAACTTCATAATGATAGTAATTCATTTCTTGGGCTAGTTCATGTATCTATAGCTAATAGAATAAATTTATAAATATTGTTCTCTTTTCCAGATTAATGTTTTCAAAAATGATTCATAGTAAGCATCGACACCACTCATGGCCTGGCACCACACCTACTTTTGCTGAAATATCTTGGTCATATCCTTCTCCCATATATTTCAGTCACTTGAAGGTTGAATTTTTATGAAATGGTTTTCATAATGCTAGTCAAATTCTGCAAGATACATTATTGATATGGCTACTCTTGTGGAAGAGATGTTGGCTAAATCTTATTTTTTAGAGCTTCATTGCAAATTAGTCTGAATTCTGAAAGGACTTCCAATCATTCAAAAAAACCTCTCAATTGTACTATTTTTAGTGTTGAATAATGAAAAAAAGAACACTTCTGGAAAAGGTTCCACTTCTTTTCAGATAAGATATCAACATCTTCTATTAATCATTTAAAATTGGTATGTCATCTTCAAACAGCTTTATTTAGTTTAAAATATAGTTGCTTACTGTTTATACTTTAGAGTTTAGACCTATGAAATATTTTCAGTTCCTTAGTGAAGTTTGATTCAACAAGATTTTAATTATTATTTTGAAACCCTTCATGGACATATTATACATGCTAATCCGTTATTTTAATAAAATATAGTTATCAAACTGTTTTTTTTGTCTAAAAGCTTATAAATTCGAAAATTAAAAAAAATTATCTCTTTAGTTATACCACTTGGAAAAGTTTCAAATATATATATTTTTTCAATTATTATTGTGGATTTATTAAGATTAAAATTCTCATTGTTTTCATTAATTTTCAACGCACATTCTGGTGGGATAATAAAAAATAACATTTTGCAAGCAGTTTTGTATACAATAGCTACTTTTTTAATTGGACAAAGTTTCTGGTAACAATAGTTACATATACCTTCAGTCAGGCATTTGTTTCTGTTAAAGTTAACTAATATTTATTTCTACAACTTCAATACAAACAAAAGAACAGTATTATGAACATCATTTATCCTCAATATTCTTTCTGTCTAAATCATTTGGAAACAGAAGTGTATTCATCCTGCAGATTGTAATAGCAGTTACAGCCAGGAACACAGCATTTATTGCCTCCCATCTTCTGAAATGTTGAAAACAGAGATAAATTTAGAAAAAAATCTTTCAATGTTAATGAAAATGTTTTGCTCCGACTGCATTAAAATACAAAGAAAATATAAAAATAATAAAATGAATACATTCGATGTAATTCAATTGAAGCTTTTGACAAAATATTAGAAATTATTGGTTATTATTATATAGTGATATTGTTTTTTTTGAAAAGCATAGATACATGCATCATTTTTACTAAGTTGAAAAAATCATATGTTAATGCAATAAAAACTATAAGTACCTATCCCAAAATAAAATAAATTGAAAGACTGAATGAAAAAGGTTTCTTTTATTCTAGATAGAATAAAGTTTCCCTTCTGTGGTATTTATGTAATCTTCAAATGATATAATCAAACACTGTCAATGTTTGTGTTTAATTTAATTAGTTGAGAATTGCACATATATACAATTTTTTTGTAAATTTATTAGCTACAGCTAGTTCTAATTGGAAAAAAAGTAATTACAAATTTTACATACTAATTTTAAGTACCTAATCATATGAAGATTATTTTAAAACATATGCTTCAACTATTATATCATTATTGTGATAAGATTCAGTAAAAAACTAAATATTAGTATTTAGTAGTTAGATAGGTAGTGGACATAATTGACATTCAAAAATTAAATGATTAATTACCTTTAAAAGTTGAATCAACAGCTGCTATACAACCTCACTTTAGTCTGTAGACAATATTTTGCTTATCAGTAGCTAGGTAACTAGATATATGAAGAACATGTAAATATACTTAACTAGTTATGAGATCACAAATCTGCAAAAATGAAAATAAGGATTAAGTTCAGACACCAATACTAGTGAATTAATGGGGATTGAATCATCCAGATTATATTGCCAACAGAATCTAGAACTCCATTTTTTATAGCATCAAGTATGCAAATCCGAATTAAAGTTATTATAGTTACACAATAGTGTAATATATTTGATTTAATTCCTACTTTCTCTCAATCAGTTATATTTAGATTTCAGATTATTTTCTACCACACAGCAAATAGTTTCTCTTATTATTATTGGTTCAAAATAGGGATGTTATAAATAAATCAACCAACAATTAGGTAGGTCCAAAGTAGTTCTAGGTCCTTTTCGCCGTGACACTTTTGCTGGTAATATGACAATTATTTAGCAAAATAAGGTATATTCATTTTATAGTAAAAAACAGTAGAGTATAAATCTTGTCATTTACAAACTTGGGTGGGGGAAATGGACTTACATTTGCTATATCTCATTATATTTATAATTTATAGCTTTTTAATTTTTTTGGGCACAAGTGACATACCATGATTCCATGAGGCATGAAAGAGTCATGCAGCAAAAAAAATTTTTGGGCAAAATGACTGGTCACCATCCAAAAGGTCCAGGTGACTGAAGGGAGATTCAGAAGCAGAGAATCTCCCTTAGTGGCCACTTAGCCAAATTAATGATAACCCAATCTGCATAATGTGTCTCCTGACCACTCTGGAAAGAGTGGTCTTCTCTGATTGATTATTTACTCTGTTGGAGTTTAGCAAACCTTAAAATACAATAATAAATTAATGGGAACTGTACAATCACAACACAATTAGCCTCTAAAATTCATCTGTTAGCCTTAGGTATTTTCCAGAGTGGTCTCCCGACTCTCAGAGATTATAATTTGAGAGAGAGTTACTCTAAGCAGCAGATTCAAAATCTCCCTCAGCTAAATTAATGGTAACATAGGAATTAATACAAAATCTCCCCCTTGGTAACATAGGAATTAATCCGAAATCATCCTCAGCTAAAATACCAAATTAATGGTAACATAAGAATTAATTCAAGATCAGTACCTAATCAGTTAGATCATCTCCAGAGATCTTAATTTTCTAAAATTTGGCTCAGATTTGTTCCAAATTCTGCAGACTGGATGGTATCATGCCACCACTCTGCATAATGAGTCTCTTCTCCCCCCTCCTGCAGAGTCAGAGACTTTAATTTGAGAGACAGTTACTCTCTGACTCACAAGTCTCACACTCACAGTAGTAGATTGACTAGATTCAGAAATTAATGGTTACATAGGAATTAATTCAAAATCTTCTACATCTAAATTATTGGTAACATAGGAATTAATTCAAGATCAGTTACCAGTAATCAGTTAGATCATCCCCAGAGATCTTAATTTTCTAAAATTTGGCTCAGAAGCCTCAGATTTGTTCCATATTCTGCAGACTGGATGGTATTATGCCACCACTCTGCATAATGAGTCTCTTCTCTCCCTCCTACAGAGTCAGAGATTTTAATTTGAGAGACAGTTACTCTCTGACTCACAAGTCTCACACTCACAGTAGCAGATTCAGAAATTAATGGTTACATAGGAATTAATTCAAAATCTCCCACATCTAAATTAATGGTTACATAGGAATTAATTCAAGTATTCCCACAGTCTACAGAGATATACAATTTCTGAAGTTGAGCTCAGATTTGTGGCAGAGTCTTGGAAAATGTTCCATATTCTGCAGTCTGATTAATTAATTAATTCAATGTCACCCTCAGCTAATTTAATGGTAACATAGGAATTAAATCAATGTCACCCTCAGCTAATTTAATGGTAACATAGGAATTAAATCAAGATCTCCCTCAGAGATCTAAAATTCCTAAAGTTAGGCTCAGATTTATGTCAAGATAGACTTGGAAAATATTCCAAATTGGAATCTATAGCCTAGCTGCCTAGGCAGTGCTGAAGGCTACAAAATTATCACTCAATTAGGCATATCAGTCCTAATTAACAAACTAACTAGAGAACTTAGTTAACAAAACAACACAAGAAGAAATGTTTAAATCCTAACAAGGATCATTATCATATGATAATAACTTCCGAGTCTCTGATTTGCCTCCGGTGCTGTCACTGCTGTGCAATTCGTTCAGTTAAAAACCACTTTTATATATATTATAATGAATAAATTCACATATTTTGATTGCAAATAATCCGGAACATTCCTTAATTTACATCATGAAAAGCACAAGGGGAAAAAACCATCATGAAGAGTGCAATGGCATAAAAACCGAAGAAAATATGTTGCGCGCCATCTTTATCCATTAATTTTAGCGACATTAATTGGATATCATAGGACCACATTGAACAGCTGATTGAACTATAAACGCCATGATGAGCTGGCCTGATAAACTATAGACGGCCATGATACAATTCGGTTCAGTATATATTTTATTATTTGCTTTTAAAGTTTTTTAATACTCTGTGAGCAACAATCGAGCGAATCTCCAACCTGACGCTAAGAAAGAAGATTGTACACTCTTTGTTTTGATTTCAAATTTAGATTTTTAAACAGACAATAAGTTTTTGGCCTTCTTTTAAGAGAGTAATTGTTTCTAAAAGTATATAAACGTTTCTAATAAGTTTATCCATTTGTGATCTAGCTAATCAGTGTCGTAATATCGATCTCTAGTTAATCTAACACATTTAGCTCATCAGGAACAGGTTCAAAGTTTGTGTCGAAATAATCAGCCAAATATAATCTAATCAATGTTGAGATATCGATCTCTAATTAATCTAACACATTTAGCTCATCAGGAACAGGTTCAAAGTTTGTGTCGAAATATTCAGCCAAATATGATCTAATCTATGTTGAGATATCGATCTCTAGTTTATCTAACCCCTGCACCTAATACACTAAAGTTTGTACTACAGCAGTTACCTCGCTGAGAATTAAGAATGTAGGTAAATAAACTATTTAACACTATAAAATCGATATGGTGAAATACATATAATTGATCCGAAAATGAGTCGAAATATTCACTCAAATATGATATCATCAGTGTCGAAATATCTACTTCCAATAAATCTGAAACAATCTGTTCATCATCATTTGATCCTAAAATATGTCGAAATATTCACTCAAATATTATCTTATCAGTGTCGAAATATCTTCTTCCAATAAATCTGAAACACTCTAGTTCATTAGTAATTGATTCGACAGTATGTCGAAAATTCATTTAAATTTGATCACATCAGTGTCGAAATATCTACTTCCAATATATCTTAAGCAATCTATTCATCAGGATTTGATTTGAAAGTATTTCGAAATATTCACTCAGATATGATCTCATCAATGTCGATATATCTACTTCCAATAAATCTGAAACAATCTGTTCATCGGTATTTGATTTGAAAGTATGTCAAAAATTCACTCAAAATTGTTCTCGTCAGTGTCAAAATATCTACTTCCAATAAAAAAGAATAATCTGTTCATCGGCATTTGATCCGAAAGTATGTCGAAATATTCACTCAAATATTATCTTATCAGTGTCGAAATATCTACTTCCAATGAATCTGGAACGATCTGTTCATCAGCATTTGATCCGAAAATATGTCGAAATATTCACTCAAATTTGTTCTCATCAGTGTCAAATATCTACTTCCAATAAATCTTAAGTAATCTGTTCATCGTCATTTGATCCGTAAATAAGTCGAAATATTCACTCAAATATGATATCATCAGTGTCGAAATATCTATATTCAATAAATCTGAATCAAAAAGTTCATCTGCATTTGATCATAAAGTATGTCGAAATATTCACTCAGATATGATCTTATCAGTATCGAAATATCTGCTACCAATAAATCTGAAACAATCTGTTCATCGAATTTTGATCCGAAAATAAGTCGAAATATACACTCAAATATGATATTAAGTGGCATAAACTTTCACCCTCTTTTAGCACAGCGACTAATATTATAGCATTAATAATCCTCAACTATTTATAATTTAATTGATTAAAAAATAATTGATTTTAGTGTTAGATAATTTTCCAAAAATGATCTAGCTAATCAGTGTCGTAATATCAATCTCTAGTTAATCTAACACATTTAGCTCATCAGGAACAGGTTCAAAGTTTGTGTCGAAATAATCAGCCAAATATGATCTAATCAATGTTGAGATATCGATCTCTAATTAATCTAACCCCTACACCTAATACACTAAAGTTTGTACTACAGCAGTTACCTCGTTGAGGATTTGAGTATTTTCCACTCAAATTCTGGTGAAAACATATTGAGGAGCGACAAGGAGCAATACGTACCTTCCGGCTCAACCGCACTGAATGCTGCCCTGAGTGCAGGGTGAATCCAACATGTTGGATCTCCGAAAATGGCAGTCATTGCTGCCTGAAAACTACCATTTGGCGACCTGCATGAATTGAGGGCCGCAACCAATGCAGCAATTGCTGCTAGTGTATTATCGGCATTACCTGTCTTGATGAGTGCATGCATGAAATGCGGGCCGAAACCAATGCAGCAATTGCTGCATTGGTTGCGGCCCGATGTGTATTATCGGACCTCTCTCGATGAGTGCATGAATGAAAAGTCATGTTTAAATTTTCAGCCAAACATGATGCAAACAGTGTTGAGATATCGATGTCTAGGTAATATAATACATTTAGTTCATCAGTAACAGGTTGAAAGTTTATGTCAAAATATTCAGCCAAATATGATCTAATTATATGATCCAATTATTACCATTTTAAAATGAAAAAAAATAATACTACAGGGTTGAATACAGAGACCAATGAGGTGAAAATATGAGGAAAAATTAAAAAGTTCTTGTACCACTTGAATCTGTATTTAATTAAATAATGAACACATGACAAACATAAATTACTAGAGAATATTGAAGTATGGGGGGGGGGGGGGGGGAAGCTACATGTGAACTCATCTAAATATTAAGAGATTTACTAAAGTAACATAATATGAACATTCTTAGTCAGTTCTAGCTAGGTAAATTGTTGGAATGTTTAGATTGCACACACGCAGTATTCAAATCAATAAAATGATTAAGTGAAATCACTTGAATTAGCTTCACCAAGCCGTCTTTGTGTGTAATTGTTAACAGCATTACTGTTACTCATAATTATTTTTACTTTCCCAGTTTTCCTTATTCGCTTTGCGTACAACTGGAATAAAAAATGAACCAAAACAAAAACCGGCATAAAAATACAAGAATCTGAGGCACAAACAATGTGCTGAAAACTATGCAAAACTAATCTTCGGTGTTTCTCATACAGATGACAACGGCAAGTAAAAGATAGTTCTAACTAACGTCTAATGACGTAATGTAAACGTTTATGAACCAGCCAGATGATAAACTATTTTTGAACTCACTTTTAAAGACTAAAAAACGATGGCATGTGTGGGAGTTCCTGACGAGTTTTAAGCAAATGTTTAAAATAGTTCTCAAGCGAATATCTTTTATCTCCTACAAATGATCAAGCCAATGAATCGCAGAGTAGTATAGTAGTGTTGTCCTTGCCAGATCTGAACATGAGGCGATACATCTGAAAGAAGAAAGTACTTATAGAGAATGATGGTACAGACACTTTGTTAAGAGAGAAAATGATGGTACAGACACCTTGCCAGAGATTGAATGACAATACAGACACTTTGTTAAGAGAGAGAATGATGGTACAGACACTTTGTTAAGAGAGAATGATGGTACAGACACTTTGTTAAGAGTGAAAATGATGATATAGACACTTTGCCAGAGATTGAATGACAATACAGACAATTTGTTAAGAGAGAGAATGAAGGTGCAGACACTTTGTTAAGAGAGAAAATGATGGTACAGACACTTTGTTAAGAGAGAAAATGATGATACAGACACCTTGCCAGAGATTGAATGACAATACAGACACTTTGTTACGAGAGAAAATGATGATATAGACACCTCGTTAGAGAGAGAATGACAATACAGACACTTTGTTAAGAGAGAGAATGATGGTACAGAGACCTTGTTAGAGAGAGAATGATGGTACAGACACATTGTTAAGAGAGAGAATGATGGTACAGACACCTTGTTAGAGAGAATGACGGTACAGACACTTTGTTAAGAGAGAAAATGATGATACAGACACCATGCCAGAGATTGAATGATAATACAGACACTTTGTTGAGTGAGAGAATGATGGTACAGACACCTTGTTAGAGAGAGAATGATGATACAGACACCTTGTTAGGGAGAGAATGATGATACAGACACCTTGTTAGAGAGAATGATGGTACAAACACTTTGTTAAGAGAGAAAATGATGATATAGACACCTCGTTAGAGAGAGAATGACAATACAGACACTTTGTTAAGAGAGAGAATGATGGTACAGACACCTTGTTAGAGAGAGAATGATGGTACAGACACTTTGTTAAGAGAGAGAATGATGGTACAGACACTTTGTTAGAGAGAATGATGGTACGGACACTTTGTTAAGAGAGAAAATGATGATATAGACACCTCGTTAGAGAGAGAATGATGGTACAGACACTTTGTTAAGAGAGAGAATGATGGTACAGACACCTTGTTAGAGAGAAAATGATGGTACAGACAATTTTTGACATACTGTCTAATCAAATTCTAATGAAAAGAGTATTTCAAATTTATTGGGAGTAGATATTTCGACACTGATGAGATCATATCTTAGTGAATATTTCGACATACTTCCGAATCAAATCCTGATAAACAGATTGTTTCAGATTTATTGGAAGTAGATATTTTGACACAGATGAGATCATATCTGAGTGAATATTTTGACATACTTTCGGATCAATTGCTGATGAACAGATTGTTCCAGACTGATTGGAAGTAGATATTTCGACACTGATGAGATCATATTAAATTGAATATTTCGACATGATGGTACAGACACCTTGCCAGAGATTGAATGACAATACAGACACTTTGTTAAGAGAGAAAATGATGGTACAGACACCTTGTTAGAGAGAAAATGATGGTACAGACACCTTGTCAGAGATTGAATGACAATACAGACACTTTGTTAAGAGAGAAAATGATGATATAGGCACTTTGCCAGAGATTGAATGACAATACAGACACTTTGTTACGAGAGAAAATGATTATATAGACACCTCGTTAGAGAGAGAATGACAATACAGACACTTTGTTACGAGAGAGAATGATGGTACAGACACTTTGTTAAGAGAGAAAATGATGATACAGACACCTTGCCAGAGATTGAATGAAAATACAGACACTTTGTTACGAGAGAAAATGATGATATAGACACCTCGTTAGAGAGAGAATGACAATACAGACACTTTGTTAAGAGAGAGAATGATGGTACAGACACTTTGTTAAGAGAGAAAATGATGATACAGACACCTTGCCAGAGATTGAATGACAATACAGACACTTTGTTACGAGAGAAAATGATGATATAGACACCTCGTTAGAGAACGAATGTCAATACAGACACTTTGTTAAGAGAGAGAATGATGGTACAGACACCTTGTTAGAGAGAGAATGATGGTACAGACACTTTGTTAAGAGAGAGAATGATGGTACAGACACTTTGTTAAGAGAGAGAATGATGGTACAGACACTTTGTTAAGAGAGAAAATGATGATATAGACACCTCGTTAGAGAGAGAATGACAATACAGACACTTTGTTAAGAGAGAGAATGATGCTACAGACACCTTGTTAGGGAGAGAATGATGGTACAGACACTTTGTTAAGAGAGAGAATGATGGTACAGACACCTTGTTAGAGAGAATGACGGTACAGACACTTTGTAAAGAGAGAAAATGATGATACAGACACCATGCCAGAGATTGAATGACAATACAGACACTCTGTTGAGAGAGAGAATGATGGTACAGACACCTTGTTAGAGAGAGAATGACGAAACTGACACCTTGTTAGAGAGAGAATGATGATACAGACACCTTGTTAGAGAGAATGATGGTACAGACACTTTGTTAAGAGAGAAAATGATGATATAGACACCTCGTTAGAGAGAGAATGACAGTACAGACACTTTGTTAAGAGAGAGAATGATGGTACAGGCACCTTGTTAGAGAGAGAATGATGGTACAGACTTTTTGTTAAGAGAGAGAATGATGGTACAGACACCTTGTTAGAGAGAATGATGGTACAGACACTTTGTTAGAGAGAGAAAATGATGATACAGACACTTTGTTAAGAGAGAAAATGATGATACAGACACTTTGTTAAGAGAGAGAATGATGGTACAGACACCTTGTTAGAGAGAGAATGAAGATACAGACACTTTGTTAAGAGAGAGAATGATGGTACAGACACCTTGTTAGAGAGAATGATGGTACAGACACTTTGTTAAGAGAGAAAATAATGATACAGACACTTTGTTAGAGAGAGAATGATGGTACAGACACTTTGTTAAGAAAGAGAATGATGGTACAGACACCTTGTTAGAGAGAATGATGGTACAGACACTTTGTTAAGAGAGAAAATGATGATACAGACACCTTGTTAGAGAGAGAATGATGGTACAGACACTTTGTTAAGGGAGAGAATGATGATATAGACACCTTGTTAGAGAGAGAATGATGATACAGACACCTTGTTAGAGAGAGAATGATGGTACATACACCTTGTTAGAGAGAGAATGATGGTACAGACACTTTGTTAAGAGAGAAAATGATGATATAGACACCTTGTTAGAGAGAGAATGATGATACAGACACCTTGTTAGAGAGAGAATGATGATGCAGACACCTTGTTAGAGAGAATGATGGTACATACACCTTGTTAGAGAGAATGATGGTACAGACACCTTGTTAGAGAGAGAATGATGGTACATACACCTTGTTAGAGAGAGAATGATGGTAGATACACCTGGTTAGAGAGAGAATGATGATACAGACACCTTGTTAGAGAGAGAATGATGGTACATACACCTTGTTAGAGAGAATGATGGTACAGACACCTTGTTAGAGAGAGAGAGAGGATGATGGTACAAACACCTTGTTAGAGAGAGAATGATGGTACAGACACCTTGTTAGAGAGAGAATGATGGTACATACACCTTGTTAGAGAGAGAATGATGGTACATACACATTGTTAGAGAGAGAATGATGGTAGATACACCTGGTTAGAGAGAGAATGATGATACAGACACCTCGTTAGAGAGAGAATGATGATACAGACACTTTGTTATGAGAGAGAATGATGGTACAGACACTTTGTTAAGAGAGAGAATGATGGTACAGACACCTTGTTAGAGAGAGAGAGGATGATGGTACAAACACCTTGTTAGAGAGAGAATGATGGTACAGACACCTTGTTAGAGAGAGAATGATGGTACATACACCTTGTTAGAGAGAAAATGATGGTACATACACCTTGTTAGAGAGAGAATGATGGTAGATACACCTGGTTAGAGAGAGAATGATGATACAGACACCTCGTTAGAGAGAGAATGATGATATAGACACCTTGTTAGAGAGAATGATGGTACAGACACTTTGTTAAGAGAGAGAATGATGGTACAGACACCTTATTAGAGAGAATGATGGTACAGACGCTTTGTTAGAGAGAGAATGATGGTAAAGACACCTTGTTAGAGAGAGAATGATGGTAAAGACACCTTGTTAGAGAGAATGATGGTACAGACACTTTGTTAAGAGAGAGAATGATGGCACAGACACCTTGTTAGAGAGAGAATGATGGTACAGACACCTTGTTAGAGAGAATGATGGTACAGACACCTTGTTAGAGAGAGAATGATGGTACAGACACCTTGTTAGAGAGAATGATGGTACAGACACTTTGTTAAGAGAGAGAATGATGATATAGACACCTTCTTAGAGAGAAAATGATGGTAAAGACACCTTGTTAGAGAGAGAATGATGGTACAGACACCTTATTAGAGAGAGAATGATGGTACAGACACCTTGTTAGAGAGAATGATGATACAGACACTTTGTTAAGAGAGAGAATGATGATTTAGACACCTTGTTAGAGAGAGAATGATGATACAGACACCTTGTTAGAGAGTGATGATGCAGACACCTTGTTAGAGAGAATGATGGTACATACACCTTGTTAGAGAGAATGATGGTACAGACACCTTGTTAGAGAGAGAATGATGGTAGATACACCTGGTTAGAGAGAATGATGGTACAGACACTTTGTTAAGAGAGAGAATGATGGTACAGACACCTTGTTAGAGAGAGAATGATGGTACAGACACCTTGTTAGAGAGAATGATGGTACAGACGCTTTATTAGAGAGAGAATGATGGTAAAGACACCTTGTTAGAGAGAATGATTGTACAGACACTTTGTTAAGAGAGAGAATGATGGTACAGACACCTTGTTAGAGAGAGAATGATGGTACAGACACCTTGTTAGAGAGAGAATGATGGTACAGACACCTTGTTAGAGAGAGAATGATGGTACAGACACTTTGTTAAGAGAGAAAATGAAGATACAGACACCTTGCCAGAGATTGAATGACAATACAGACACTTTGTTAAGAGAGAGAATGATGGTACACACACCTTGTTAAGAGAGAAAATGATGGTACAGACACTTTGTTAAGAGAGAAAATGAAGATACAGACACCTTGCCAGAGACTGAATAACAATACAGACACTTTGTTAAGAGAGAGAATGATGGTACAGACACTTTGTTAAGAGAGAGAATGATGGTACAGACACCTTGTTAAGAGAGAGAATGATGGTACAGACACTTTGTTGGAGAGAATGATGGTACAGACACTTTGTTAGAGAGAATGATGGTACAGACACTTTGTTAGAGAGAGAATGATGGTAAAGACACCATGTTAGAGAGAGAATGATGGTACAGACACCTTGTTAGAGAGAGAATGATGGAAAAGATACCTTGTTAGAGAGTGACGATGCAGACACCTTGTTAGAGAGAATGATGGTACAGACACCTTGTTAGAGAGATAATGATGGTACAGACACTTTGTTAAGAGAGAAAATGATGGTACAGACACCTTGTTAGAGAGAAAATGATGGTACAGACAATTTTTGACATACTGTCGAATCAAATTCTAATGAAAAGAGTATTTCAAATTTATTGGGAGTAGATATTTCGACACTGATGAGATCATATCTTAGTGAATATTTCGACATACTTTCGGATCAATTGCTGATGAACAGACTGTTCCAGATTTATTAGAAGTAGATATTTCGACACTGATGAGATCATATTAGATTGAATATTTCGACATATTTTCGGATCAAATTCTGATGAACAGATTGTTACAGATTTATTGGAAGTAGATATTTCGACACTGATGAGATCATATTAGATTGAATATTTCGACATACTTTAGGATCAAATGCCGATTAACAGATTGTTACAAATTTATTGGAAGTAGATATTTCGATACTGATGAGATCATATTTGATTGATTAGTTCGACATATTTTCGGATCAAATTCTGATGAACAGATTGTTACAGATTTATTGGAAGTAGATATTTCGATACTGATGATATCATATTTGAGTGAATATTTCGACATATTTTAGGATCAAATGCCAATGAACAGATCGTTTCAGATTCATTAGAAGTATTTATTTCGATACTGATGAGATCATATTTGATTGATTAGTTCGACATACTTTCGGATAAAATGCCGATGAAAAGATTGATCGATCGATCTCTAGTTAATCTAACCCATTTAGCTCATCAGGAACAGGTTCAAAGTTTGTGTCGAAATAATCAGCCATATATGATCTAATCAATGTTGAGATATCGATCTCTAGTTAATCTAACACATTTAGCTCATCAGGAACAGGTTCAAAGTTTGTGTCGAAATAATCAGCCAAATATGATCTAATCAATGTTGAGATATCGATCTCTAATTAATCTAACACATTTAGCTCATCAGGAACAGGTTCAAAGTTTGTGTCGAAATAATCAGCCATATATGATCTAATCAATGTTGAGATATCGATCTCTAGTTAATCTAACACATTTAGCTCATCAGGAACAGGTTCAAAGTTTGTGTCGAAATAATCAGCCAAATATAATCTAATCAATGTTGAGATATCGATCTCTAGTTAATCTAACACATTTAGCTCATCAGGAACAGGTTCAAAGTTTGTGTCGAAATAATCAGCCAAATATGATCTAATCAATGTTGAGATATCGATCTCTAGTTAATCTAACACATTTAGCTCATCAGGAACAGGTTCAAAGTTCGTGTCGAAATAATCAGCCAAATATGATCTAATCAATGTTGAGATATCGATCTCTAGTTAATCTAACACATTTAGCTCATCAGGAACAGGTTCAAAGTTTGTGTCGAAATAATCAGCCAAATATAATCTAATCAATGTTGAGATATCGATCTCTAGTTAATCTAACACATTTAGCTCATCAGGAACAGGTTCAAAGTTCGTGTCGAAATAATCAGCCATATATGATCTAATCAATGTTGAGATATCGATCTCTAGTTAATCTAACCCATTTAGCTCATCAGGAACAGGTTCAAAGTTTGTGTCGAAATAATCAGCCAAATATGATCTAATCAATGTTGAGATATCGATCTCTAATTAATCCAACACATTTAGCTCATCAGGAACAGGTTCAAAGTTTGTGTCGAAATAATCAGCCAAATATGATCTAATCAATGTTGAGATATCGATCTCTAATTAATCTAACACATTTAGCTCATCAGGAACAGGTTCAAAGTTTGTGTCGAAATAATCAGCCAAATATAATCTAATCAATGTTGAGATATCGATCTCTAGTTAATCTAACACATTCAGTTCATCAGGAACAGGTTCAAAGTTTGTGTCAAAATAATCAGCCAAATATAATCTAATCAATGTTGAGATATCGATCTCTAGTTAATCTAACACATTCAGTTCATCAGGAACATGTTCAAAGTTTGTGTCGAAATAATCAGCCAAATATGATCTAATCAATGTTGAGATATCGATCTCTAATTAATCTAACACATTTAGCTCATCAGGAACAGGTTCAAAGTTTGTGTCGAAATAATCAGCCAAATATAATCTAATCAATGTTGAGATATCGATCTCTAGTTAATCTAACACATTCAGTTCATCAGGAACAGGTTCAAAGTTTGTGTCGAAATAATCAGCCAAATATAATCTAATCAATGTTGAGATATCGATCTCTAGTTAATCTAACACATTCAGTTCATCAGCTACGGGTTCAAATTTTATGTCGAAATTACCAGCCAAATTTTATCTAATTAGTGTCGAGATATCGATCTCTATTTAATATAAAACATTTAGTTCATCAGTAACAGGTTCAAATTTTATGTAGAAATAATCAGCCAAATATCATCTAATCAGTGTCGAGATATCGATATCCAGTTAATCTAAAACCTACAGCTCATCAGATACAATGAGGATATCATAGTTTGTCGAAAAATCAAAGAGTGAAAATATAGTTTCCTGGTTTCTATTATTTCCAGACGAAATAGAGAGGTTACTGTCGAAAAATCCAGGTGTCGAAAAATCGATTTTTAGTTTATGTCGAAATATCGAGGTGTCGAAAAATCGATTTCTGGTTTACTTCATTACATGTCGAAATATCGAGGTGTCGAAAAATAATTCTACTCTTAAT
This sequence comes from Caprella mutica, assembly GCA_947561585.1. Lineage (NCBI taxonomy): Eukaryota > Metazoa > Arthropoda > Malacostraca > Amphipoda > Caprellidae > Caprella > Caprella mutica. The sequence goes on from CANNZV010001506.1 coordinate 94,444, forward strand.
TTTTTTTCATATTCCTTCATTTTGCATGTTTCGTCCAGAAAATGAAAAAAAAATTAATGTCGAAAAATCGAGTGTGAATTTTAAATGGGTAACGAACACTTTCCTGTTTCAACTTTCTCTCCATTTCACGCAGTAAGTTAGTTCGAACTGCTTCGTAAGCACTTTGTTCATTCTTCATCTTAGACACTGACTTTGGATCATTCACAAACAATGAGATAAACAATGCCAAAAGTATGGGGGAAGAAAAAATTTCTTGCGCAGCTGCTGTTAGATTCTCAAAGCTCTTCACCAGCTTGTCAGAGTCAATAGAACTTTCCATCTTACCAGCAAATTCCTGCAGGAAGTTCAATTTGTCACTTATCGGTTCGATGAACATTTTCGTGTAGTTCAAACTCCTATCTTGCAGCTCGCTGACGAGATCATTCCCTGCATCAACTCGAGAAGAGACAATGCAACTAGCGTTGTTATCTCTGCAGAAAGGTATGATGCTCTTGACAAGTTTACGACAATTATCAGTAATTTCGTCGTAGCCGTCAATGAGAAACACTAAACCTTTCACAAGTTTGAAGGCTTCCATGATGTCATCTTCAGGAGAAAGAAAATTTTCTAGACATAGTCTAAGAAATTTGGCAAGATTTGTCTGTTGCTCATACCTGCACTCGAGGTATATTGGTATTTTGAAGTGCTCAATATTTTCATACCTCGGTGTACTGCCATTAACTGATGTCTCTAGAATATCTTTACACATATTCCGCATCAGTGTGGTTTTGCCTGAACCAGGACCTCCATTTATAACAACAAACTTCTCTTGTTTGTTCTTATATATTTCGGTACAGGGAAATACAGTTTTGTTATCTTTAGTCTTATCTACTTTGTCTTCAGTAGCAACGGATAAGTTAGAGCACTGGAAGATGTCAGAGGTATCTATCTTTTTAGAACTACCCGGCAGAGGAACAGAGAAGTAAGGTGAATATCTCTCTAGCATGTTTGAGGGGACTTCAGATGAGATTTTCTGAGCGATGTACTTCACTCTGTTCTCATAGACGTGTGTTGTGGTGTCATGAAGAATTTTGTCAAACTCATCATCCAAAACTTTCACCTTACTGTCAATTTCAGTCTGATCTTTGCCGTAGAGTTTCCCAGCGGCTCTGATACATTCTATCATCGTTACTCTCATCTCACCAATATTGTCTTTAACAGCTTCAGCATGTTCGTGACTCACGTCATTTCTGAAGTTCTTGATATTTTTGAGCAGACTCTCCACAGAGTTAGGATCTTTCATTCGATCATCATACTCTGCACCTCCTCCCGTCTGAGCAATTTTGTTGCAGCAGAGAATTGGGAGGAAATCATGCAGTGCTGTTATGTCCAAGCCAGAGAAAGAATCTCTATCAAGTTTGGATTTATTGTCTTTTAACCATTTTGGGAAGTTTTTCTTCTTAATAGTATCCCCAATTTTCAGATGGTTGATATGATCTATTATTTTAATGCCACGAGGCTTAGCGAATCCCCAGTCAATTATGGTCCGGTAGACCAGAGGACCGCAATCAAACTTGATGTGATCATTTACAAGTAAATTGCGGTCCTCTTCTTTGATTCCAAGTGGATTCAGATTTACAGCTGACATTTTTCTCGTCAGTTGATCAGGAGTACCATCTAGTGAAAGAGAGAATAAAATTAATTAATTAATTAGTGAATGAATAACAACCATTTGGTTACTTATTAGTTACCATCTTCCACCTGTTGTACCATACACTGGGTAAATTCATTGGTAGAGTGTTCGTATACCGTATAACTAGTGGGTTCTAGGACTTTTGCCCGGCGGAATTTTGCCAGTGTGGAATTTTGCCAGGCGGATTTTTGCCTGGCGGAATTTCCCCCGTGGATTATATATTTCTAGGTTTAAATTGGTAAATTGTAAATTAAAAGTGTAAAATGTGAGATGTAACTTATATAAATATAAAACATTTTAAATTAACTTTAACATATTGTACTATGTATAACAATTAAGTTTTATTTAACTTACATTAAATAGCCACAGAAATTGAAATAAAATAAATTTTGATTCAACTTAAAGATAATTACTGAACATCTTTTAATTTAACTGTTCTACATGTATTCTAACATTCTTGTAGAATTCACTTATCACCTTAATTGAAAAAGAAAGGTTAACCTAATTAACAATAATTAAACATTTTCGATAATTTAAGAAGCAAACTATATAATCGTTAGTATTTAACAGTTATTATGGATGGTATTATACTAGTTGAAAAAGTAGGATGAAGATTCATTCATTGTAATCAGTTGGTTCCTGAAGTTTGCTCCATTACAGCTAATGTCTTGTCCCTTAATTTCACAATGGCGTAGATAATTTCAAGTTCACGTCGAAAAGATATCATTATTTAAAAAATCCTATTAATTCTCAATGTAAGATTGAAAACTATGAAATCGTTAATGAAATCATTGAACATGTTAATGAACATATAGTCATATCTCGTCACGAAGTACTGTACAGGTGAATAAAGCCGTAAGTGAATTGCAAACAACAGTTAAGATGACTAAATTATAGTATTTTAAATAAAGCAAACCATATAGTATTATTTTAAACTGAACTAGAAGATATAAGATGAACATTCAATAACCATAAGATATAAGATGAACATTCAATAACCATAAGATATAAGATGAACATTCAATAACCATAAGATATAAGATGAACATTCAATAACCATAAGATATAAGATGAACATTCAATAACCATAAGATATAAGATGAACATTCAATAACCATAAGATATAAGATGAACATTCAATAACCATAAGATATAAGATGAACATTCAATAACTATAAGATATAAGATGAACATTCAATAACCATAAGATATAAGATGAACATTCAATAACCATAAGATATAAGATGAACATTCAATAACCATAAGATATAAGATGAACATTCAATAACTGTAAGATATAAGATGAACATTCAATAACCATAAGATATAAGATGAACATTCAATAACTGTAAGATATAAGATGAACATTCAATAACCGTAAGATATAAGATGAACATTCAATAACCATAAGATATAAGATGAACATTCAATAACCATAAGATATAAGATGAACATTCATTAACCATAAGATATAAGATGAACATTCAATAACTGTAAGATATAAGATGAACATTCAATAACCATAAGATATAAGATGAACATTCAATAACTGTAAGATATAAGATGAACATTCAATAACCATAAGATATAAGATGAACATTCAATAACCATAAGATATAAGATGAACATTCAATAACCATAAGATATAAGATGAACATTCAATAACCATAAGATATAAGATGAACATTCAATAACTGTAAGATATAAGATGAACATTCAATAACCGTAAGATATAAGATGAACATTCAATAACCATAAGATATAAGATGAACATTCAATAACCGTAAGATATAAGATGAACATTCAATAACCATAAGATATAAGATGAACATTCAATAACCGTAAGATATAAGATGAACATTCAATAACCATAAGATATAAGATGAACATTCAATAACCGTAAGATATAAGATGAACATTCAATAACCGTAAGATATAAGATGAACATTCAATAACCGTAAGATATAAGATGAACATTCAATAACCATAAGATATAAGATGAACATTCAATAACCATAAGATATAAGATGAACATTCAATAACCATAAGATATAAGATGAACATTCAATAACCATAAGATATAAGATGAACATTCAATAACCATAAGATATAAGATGAACATTCAATAACCATAAGATATAAGATGAACATTCAATAACTGTAAGATATAAGATGAACATTCAATAACCATAAGATATAAGATGAACATTCAATAACCATAAGATATAAGATGAACATTCAATAACTGTAAGATATAAGATGAACATTCAATAACCATAAGATATAAGATGAACATTCAATAACCATAAGATATAAGATGAACATTCAATAACTATAAGATATAAGATGAACATTCAATAACCATAAGATATAAGATGAACATTCAATAACCGTAAGATATAAGATGAACATTCAATAACCGTAAGAATATAAGATGAACATTCAATAACCATAAGATATAAGATGAACATTCAATAACCATAAGATATAAGATGAACATTCAATAACCATAAGATATAAGATGAACATTCAATAACCATAAGATATAAGATGAACATTCAATAACCATAAGATATAAGATGAACATTCAATAACCATAAGATATAAGATGAACATTCAATAACCGTAAGATATAAGATGAACATTCAATAACCATAAGATATAAGATGAACATTCAATAACTATAAGATATAAGATGAACATTCAATAACCATAAGATATAAGATGAACATTCAATAACTATAAGATATAAGATGAACATTCAATAACCATAAGATATAAGATGAACATTCAATAATCATAAGATATAAGATGAACATTCAATAACCGTAAGATATAAGATGAACATTCAATAACCATAAGATATAAGATGAACATTCAATAACCATAAGATATAAGATGAACATTCAATAACCATAAGATATAAGATGAACATTCAATAACCATAAGATATAAGATGAACATTCAATAACCATAAGATATAAGATGAACATTCAATAACCATAAGATATAAGATGAACATTCAATAACTGTAAGATATAAGATGAACATTCAATAACCATAAGATATAAGATGAACATTCAATAACTGTAAGATATAAGATGAACATTCAATAACCATAAGATATAAGATGAACATTCAATAACCATAAGATATAAGATGAACATTCAATAACCATAAGATATAAGATGAACATTCAATAACCATAAGATATAAGATGAACATTCAATAACCGTAAGATATAAGATGAACATTCAATAACCATAAGATATAAGATGAACATTCAATAACCATAAGATATAAGATGAACATTCAATAACCGTAAGATATAAGATGAACATTCAATAACCATAAGATATAAGATGAACATTCAATAACTGTAAGATATAAGATGAACATTCAATAACCGTAAGATATAAGATGAACATTCAATAACCATAAGATATAAGATGAACATTCAATAACCATAAGATATAAGATGAACATTCAATAACCATAAGATATAAGATGAACATTCAATAACCATAAGATATAAGATGAACATTCAATAACCATAAGATATAAGATGAACATTCAATAACCATAGGATATAAGATGAACATTCAATAACCGTAAGATATAAGATGAACATTCAATAACCATAAGATATAAGATGAACATTCAATAACCATAAGATATAAGATGAACATTCAATAACCATAAGATATAAGATGAACATTCAATAACCATAAGATATAAGATGAACATTCAATAACCATAAGATATAAGATGAACATTCAATAACCATAAGATATAAGATGAACATTCAATAACCATAAGATATAAGATGAACATTCAATAACCATAAGATATAAGATGAACATTCAATAACCGTAAGATATAAGATGAACATTCAATAACCATAAGATATAAGATGAACATTCAATAACCATAAGATATAAGATGAACATTCAATAACCATAGGATATAAGATGAACATTCAATAACTATAAGATATAAGATGAACATTCAATAACCATAAGATATAAGATGAACATTCAATAACCATAAGATATAAGATGAACATTCAATAATCATAAGATATAAGATGAACATTCAATAACTATAAGATATAAGATGAACATTCAATAACCATAAGATATAAGATGAACATTCAATAACCATAAGATATAAGATGAACATTCAATAACCATAAGATATAAGATGAACATTCAATAACCATAAGATATAAGATGAACATTCAATAACCATAAGATATAAGATGAACATTCAATAACCGTAAGATATAAGATGAACATTCAATAACCATAAGATATAAGATGAACATTCAATAACCATAAGATATAAGATGAACATTCAATAACCATAAGATATAAGATGAACATTCAATAACCATAAGATATAAGATGAACATTCAATAACCATAAGATATAAGATGAACATTCAATAACCATAAGATATAAGATGAACATTCAATAACCATAAGATATAAGATGAACATTCAATAACTGTAAGATATAAGATGAACATTCAATAACCATAAGATATAAGATGAACATTCAATAACCATAAGATATAAGATGAACATTCAATAACCATAAGATATAAGATGAACATTCAATAACCATAAGATATAAGATGAACATTCAATAACCATAAGATATAAGATGAACATTCAATAACCATAAGATATAAGATGAACATTCAATAACCATAGGATATAAGATGAACATTCAATAACTATAAGATATAAGATGAACATTCAATAACCATAAGATATAAGATGAACATTCAATAACCATAAGATATAAGATGAACATTCAATAATCATAAGATATAAGATGAACATTCAATAACCATAAGATATAAGATGAACATTCAATAACCATAAGATATAAGATGAACATTCAATAACCATAAGATATAAGATGAACATTCAATAACCATAAGATATAAGATGAACATTCAATAATCATAAGATATAAGATGAACATTCAATAACCGTAAGATATAAGATGAACATTCAATAACCATAAGATATAAGATGAACATTCAATAACCGTAAGATATAAGATGAACATTCAATAACCATAAGATATAATATGAACATTCAATAACCATAAGATATAAGATGAACATTCAATAACCGTAAGATATAAGATGAACATTCAATAACCATAAGATATAAGATGAACATTCAATAACCATAAGATATAAGGTGAACATTCAATAACCATAAGATATAAGATGAACATTCAATAACCATAAGATATAAGATGAACATTCAATAACTGTAAGATATAAGATGAACATTCAATAACCGTAAGATATAAGATGAACATTCAATAACCATTAGATATAAGATGAACATTCAATAACCATAAGATATAAGATGAACATTCAATAACCATAAGATATAAGATGAACATTCAATAACCATAAGATATAAGATGAACATTCAATAACCATAAGATATAAGATGAACATTCAATAACCATAAGATATAAGATGAACATTCAATAACCGTAAGATATAAGATGAACATTCAATAACCATAAGATATAAGATGAACATTCAATAACCATAAGATATAAGATGAACATTCAATAACCATAAGATATAAGATGATCATTCAATAACCATAAGATATAAGATGAACATTCAATAACCATAAGATATAAGATGAACATTCAATAACCATAGGATATAAGATGAACATTCAATAACCGTAAGATATAAGATGAACATTCAATAACCATAAGATATAAGATGAACATTCAATAACCGTAAGATATAAGATGAACATTCAATAACCGTAAGATATAAGATGAACATTCAATAACCATAAGATATAAGATGAACATTCAATAACCGTAAGATATAAGATGAACATTCAATAACCATAAGATATAAGATGAACATTCAATAACTGTAAGATATAAGATGAACATTCAATAACCGTAAGATATAAGATGAACATTCAATAACCATAAGATATAAGATGAACATTCAATAACCATAAGATATAAGATGAACATTCAATAACCATAAGATATAAGATGAACATTCAATAACCATAGGATATAAGATGAACATTCAATAACCGTAAGATATAAGATGAACATTCAATAACCATAAGATATAAGATGAACATTCAATAACCGTAAGATATAAGATGAACATTCAATAACCATAAGATATAAGATGAACATTCAATAACCATAAGATATAAGATGAACATTCAATAACCATAAGATATAAGATGAACATTCAATAACCATAAGATATAAGATGAACATTCAATAACCATAAGATATAAGATGAACATTCAATAACCATAAAATATAAGATGAACATTCAATAACCGTAAGATATAAGATGAACATTCAATAACCGTAAGATATAAGATGAACATTCAATAACCGTAAGATATAAGATGAACATTCAATAACCATAAGATATAAGATGAACATTCAATAACCATAAGATATAAGATGAACATTCAATAACCATAAGATATAAGATGAACATTCAATAACCATAAGATATAAGATGAACATTCAATAACCATAAGATATAAGATGAACATTCAATAACCATAAGATATAAGATGAACATTCAATAACCATAAGATATAAGATGAACATTCAATAACCATAAGATATAAGATGAACATTCAATAACCGTAAGATATAAGATGAACATTCAATAACCATAAGATATAAGATGAACATTCAATAACCGTAAGATATAAGATGAACATTCAATAACCATAAGATATAAGATGAACATTCAATAACTGTAAGATATAAGATGAACATTCAATAACCGTAAGATATAAGATGAACATTCAATAACCGTAAGATATAAGATGAACATTCAATAACCATAAGATATAAGATGAACATTCAATAACTATAAGATATAAGATGAACATTCAATAACCATAAGATATAAGATGAACATTCAATAACCATAAGATATAAGATGAACATTCAATAACCATAAGATATAAGATGAACATTCAATAACCGTAAGATATAAGATGAACATTCAATAACCATAAGATATAAGATGAACATTCAATAACTATAAGATATAAGATGAACATTCAATAACCATAAGATATAAGATGAACATTCAATAACCATAAGATATAAGATGAACATTCAATAACCATAAGATATAAGATGAACATTCAATAACCATAAGATATAAGATGAACATTCAATAATCATAAGATATAAGACGAACATTCAATAACCGTAAGATATAAGATGAACATTCAATAACCATAAGATATAAGATGAACATTCAATAACCATAAGATATAAGATGAACATTCAATAACCATAAGATATAAGATGAACATTCAATAACCATAAGATATAAGATGAACATTCAATAACCATAAGATATAAGATGAACATTCAATAACCATAAGATATAAGATGAACATTCAATAACCGTAAGATATAAGATGAACATTCAATAACCATAAGATATAAGATGAACATTCAATAACCATAAGATATAAGATGAACATTCAATAACCATAAGATATAAGATGAACATTCAATAACCGTAAGATATAAGATGAACATTCAATAACCATAAGATATAAGATGAACATTCAATAACCATAAGATATAAGATGAACATTCAATAACTGTAAGATATAAGATGAACATTCAATAACCATAAGATATAAGATGAACATTCAATAACCATAAGATATAAGATGAACATTCAATAACTGTAAGATATAAGATGAACATTCAATAACCGTAAGATATAAGATGAACATTCAATAACCATAAGATATAAGATGAACATTCAATAACCATAAGATATAAGATGAACATTCAATAACCATAAGATATAAGATGAACATTCAATAACCATAAGATATAAGATGAACATTCAATAACCATAAGATATAAGATGAACATTCAATAACCGTAAGATATAAGATGAACATTCAATAACCATAAGATATAAGATGAACATTCAATAACCGTAAGATATAAGATGAACATTCAATAACCATAAGATATAAGATGAACATTCAATAACTGTAAGATATAAGATGAACATTCAATAACCGTAAGATATAAGATGAACATTCAATAACCGTAAGATATAAGATGAACATTCAATAACCATAAGATATAAGATGAACATTCAATAACTATAAGATATAAGATGAACATTCAATAACCATAAGATATAAGATGAACATTCAATAACCATAAGATATAAGATGAACATTCAATAACCATAAGATATAAGATGAACATTCAATAACCGTAAGATATAAGATGAACATTCAATAACCATAAGATATAAGATGAACATTCAATAACTATAAGATATAAGATGAACATTCAATAACCATAAGATATAAGATGAACATTCAATAACCATAAGATATAAGATGAACATTCAATAACCATAAGATATAAGATGAACATTCAATAACCATAAGATATAAGATGAACATTCAATAATCATAAGATATAAGATGAACATTCAATAACCGTAAGATATAAGATGAACATTCAATAACCATAAGATATAAGATGAACATTCAATAACCATAAGATATAAGATGAACATTCAATAACCATAAGATATAAGATGAACATTCAATAACCATAAGATATAAGATGAACATTCAATAACCATAAGATATAAGATGAACATTCAATAACCATAAGATATAAGATGAACATTCAATAACCGTAAGATATAAGATGAACATTCAATAACCATAAGATATAAGATGAACATTCAATAACCATAAGATATAAGATGAACATTCAATAACCATAAGATATAAGATGAACATTCAATAACCGTAAGATATAAGATGAACATTCAATAACCATAAGATATAAGATGAACATTCAATAACCATAAGATATAAGATGAACATTCAATAACTGTAAGATATAAGATGAACATTCAATAACCATAAGATATAAGATGAACATTCAATAACCATAAGATATAAGATGAACATTCAATAACTGTAAGATATAAGATGAACATTCAATAACCATAAGATATAAGATGAACATTTAATAACTCTAAGATATAAGATGAACATTCAATAACCGTAAGATATAAGATGAACATTCAATAACCATAAGATATAAGATGAACATTCAATAACCGTAAGATATAAGATGAACATTCAATAACCATAAGATATAAGATGAACATTCAATAACCATAAGATATAAGATGAACATTCAATAACCATAAGATATAAGATGAACATTCAATAACCGTAAGATATAAGATGAACATTCAATAACCATAAGATATAAGATGAACATTCAATAACCATAAGATATAAGATGAACATTCAATAACTGTAAGATATAAGATGAACATTCAATAACCATAAGATATAAGATGAACATTCAATAACCATAAGATATAAGATGAACATTCAATAACTGTAAGATATAAGATGAACATTCAATAACCATAAGATATAAGATGAACATTTAATAACTCTAAGATATAAGATGAACATTCAATAACCGTAAGATATAAGATGAACATTCAATAACCATAAGATATAAGATGAACATTCAATAACTATGAGATATAAGATGAACATTCAATAATCATAAGATATAAGATGAACATTCAATAATCATAAGATATAAGATGAACATTCAATAACCATAAGATATTAGATGAACATTTAATAACCGTAAGATATAAGATGAACATTCAATAACCATAAGATATAAGATGAACATCTCGCAGTGAATGTTGTTCTGATTTGTTATCATCTTACCTGTGACTTACTTTGTTACTTCTAGCACTAACTAATCTAGGCAATGGGATCACTCAGAAGCGTATAGTTATGTAGTTACATTTGGGCGACTGATAAGGCGATTGATAAAGAGAATGTCAGCGATGAACCAACAGTTGACGGTAAATTGAGCAAAAACAATTGCTAGTGAACAATTGCTCGAAAAACATTTGCCCGAACAACATTGAATGAATATTTGCTCGTTAAACAATTGCTACAATGAATATTTGCTCGTTAAACAACTGCTACAATGAATATTTGCTCGTTAAACAACTGCTACAATGAATATTTGCTCGTTAAACAATTGCTACAATGAATATTTGCTCGTTAAACAATTGCTACAATGAATATTTGCTCGTTAAACAATTGCTACAATGAATATTTTCTCGTTAAACAACTGCTACAATGAATATTTGCTCGTTAAACAATTGCTTCAATGAATATTTGCTCGTTAAACAACTGCTACAATGAATATTTGCTCGTTAAACTATTACTACAATGAATATTTGCTCGTTAAACTATTACTACAATGAATATTTGCTTATTAAACAATTGCTACAATGAATATTTACTCGTTAAACTAATTCTACAATGAATATTTGCTCGTTAAACTATTACTACAATGAATATTTGCTCGTTAAACTATTACTACAATTAATATTTGTTCGTTATACTATTACTACAATGAATATTTGCTCGTTATACAATTACTACAATGAATATTTGCTCGTTATACTATTACTACAATGAATATTTGCTCGTTAAACTATTACTACAATCAATATTTGCTCGTTATACTATTACTACAATGAATATTTGCTCGTTAAACTATTACTACAATGAATATTTGCTCGTTATACTATTACTACAATGAATATTTGCTCGTTATACTATTACTACAATGAATATTTGCTCGTTATACTATTACTACAATGAATATTTGCTCGTTAAACAATTACTAAAATGAATATTTGCTCGTTAAACTATTACTACAATGAATATTTGCTTGTTAAACTATTACTACAATGAATATTTGCTCGTTAAACAATTACTACAATGAATATTTGCTCGTTAAACTATTACTACAATGAATATTTGCTCGTTATACTATTACTACAATGAATATTTACTCGTTGAACAATTACTACAATGAATATTTGCTCGTTAAACTATTACTACAATGAATATTTGCTCGTTATACTATTACTACAATGAATATTTGCTCGTTAAACAATTACTACAATGAATATTTGCTCGTTAAACTATTACTACAATGAATATTTGCTTGTTAAACTATTACTACAATGAATATTTGCTCGTTAAACAATTACTACAATGAATATTTGCTCGTTATACTATTGCTACAATGAATATTTGCTCGTTATACTATTACTACAATGAATATTTGCTTGTTAAACTATTACTACAATGAATATTTGCCTGTTAAACTATTACTACAATGAATATTTGCTCGTTAAACAATTACTACAATGAATATTTGCTCGTTATACTATTGCTACAATGAATATTTGCTCGTTATACTATTACTACAATGAATATTTGCTCGTTATACTATTGCTACAATGAATATTTGCTCGTTGTACTATTACTACAATGAATATTTGCTCGTTATACTATTACTACAATGAATATTTGCTTGTTAAACTATTACTACAATGAATATTTTCTCGTTAAACAATTACTACAATGAATATTTGCTCCTTATACTATTGCTACAATGAATATTTGCTCGTTATACTATTACTACAATGAATATTTGCTCGTTATACTATTACTACAATGAATATTTGCTTGTTAAACTATTACTACAATGAATATTTGCTCGTTAAACAATTACTACAATGAATATTTGCTCGTTATACTATTACTACAATGAATATTTGCTCGTTATACTATTGCTACAATGAATATTTGCTCGTTATACTATTACTACAATGAATATTTGCTCGTTAAACTATTACTACAATGAATATTTGCTCGTTATACTATTACTACAATGAATATTTGCTCGTTAAACTATTACTACAATGAATATTTGCTTGTTAAACTATTACTACAATGAATATTTGCTCGTTAAACAATTACTACAATGACTATTTGCTCGTTATACTATTACTACAATGAATATTTGCTCGTTATACTATTACTACAATGAATATTTGCTCGTTATACTATTACTACAATGAATATTTGCTCGTTATACTATTGCTACAATTAATATTTGCTTGTTAAACTATTACTACAATGAATATTTGCCTGTTAAACTATTACTACAATGAATATTTGCTCGTTAAACAATTACTACAATGAATATTTGCTCGTTATACTATTGCTACAATGAATATTTGCTCGTTATACTATTACTACAATGAATATTTGCTTGTTAAACTATTACTACAATGAATATTTGCTTGTTAAACTATTACTACAATGAATATTTGCTCGTTATACTATTACTACAATGAATATTTGCTCGTTATACTATTACTACAATGAATATTTGCTCGTTATACTATTACTACAATGAATATTTGCTTGTTAAACTATTACTACAATGAATATTTGCCTGTTAAACTATTACTACAATGAATATTTGCTCGTTAAACAATTACTACAATGAATATTTGCTCGTTATACTATTGCTACAATGAATATTTGCTCGTTATACTATTACTACAATGAATATTTGCTTGTTAAACTATTACTACAATGAATATTTGCTTGTTAAACTATTACTACAATGAATATTTTCTCGTTAAACAATTACTACAATGAATATTTGCTCGTTATACTATTACTACAATGAATATTTGCTCGTTATACTATTGCTACAATGAATATTTGCTCGTTATACTATTACTACAATGAATATTTGCTCGTTATACTATTACTACAATGAATATTTGCTCGTTATACTATTACTACAATGAATATTTGCTTGTTAAACTATTACTACAATGAATATTTGCTCGTTAAACAATTACTACAATGAATATTTGCTCGTTATACTATTACTACAATGAATATTTGCTCGTTATACTATTGCTACAATGAATATTTGCTCGTTATACTATTACTACAATGAATATTTGCTCGTTACACTATTACTACAATGAATATTTGCTCGTTATACTATTACTACAATGAATATTTGCTCGTTATACTATTACTACAATGAATATTTGCTCGTTAAACTATTACTACAATGAATATTTGCTTGTTAAACTATTACTACAATGAATATTTGCTCGTTAAACAATTACTACAATGAATATTTGCTCGTTAAACTATTACTACAATGAATATTTGCTCGTTATACTATTACTACAATGAATATTTGCTCGTTAAACAATTACTACAATGAATATTTGCTCGTTAAACTATTACTACAATGAATATCTGCTCGTTATACTATTACTACAATGAATATTTGCTCGTTAAACAATTACTACAATGAATATTTGCTCGTTAAACTATTACTACAATGAATATTTGCTTGTTAAACTATTACTACAATGAGTATTTGCTCGTTAAACAATTATTACAATGAATATTTGCTCGTTATACTATTGCTACAATGAATATTTGCTCGTTATACTATTACTACAATGAATATTTGCTTGTTAAACTATTACTACAATGAATATTTGCTTGTTAAACTATTACTACAATGAATATTTGCTCGTTAAACAATTACTACAATGAATATTTGCTCGTTATACTATTGCTACAATGAATATTTGCTCGTTATACTATTACTACAATGAATATTTGCTTGTTAAACTATTACTACAATGAATATTTTCTCGTTAAACAATTACTACAATGAATATTTGCTCGTTATACTATTACTACAATGAATATTTGCTCGTTATACTATTACTACAATGAATATTTGCTCGTTATACTATTGCTACAATGAATATTTGCTCGTTAAACAATTACTACAATGAATATTTGCTCGTTATACTATTGCTACAATGAATATTTGCTCGTTACACTATTACTACAATGAATATTTGCTCGTTATACTATTACTACAATGAATATTTGCTCGTTATACTATTACTACAATGAATATTTGCTCGTTACACTATTACTACAATGAATATTTGCTCGTTACACTATTACTACAATGAATATTTTCTCGTTAAACAATTACTACAATGAATATTTGCTCGTTATACTATTACTACAATGAATATTTGCTCGTTACACTATTACTACAATGAATATTTGCTCGTTACACTATTACTACAATGAATATTTTCTCATTAAACAATTACTACAATGAATATTTGCTCGTTATACTATTGCTACAATGAATATTTGCTCGTTATACAATTACTACAATGAATATTTTCGCTAGAGTCTAATGGATAATTACTTCTCGCAGTTTAGGTTAGTGTTGTTCGAGGGGGTTGGCTGACATACGCCTAATATTTCCTAATGAATACTCACAGTGCGAGTATCTTACCTTTTATCCACTTAGTTACTGTCTAACCTTGTGTAATTACAAACGTGAAAAGGTAGAGTTATGAAAAGACAGCAACAATTAGGTTTAGAATTAAAGTTATTATTGCTTGTCAAGATACCTGGTAGGGTGAACCAGCAGCTAGGTTACTAGTGTTAATGTGGAGGTTAATTCAGAACTCCTTATAAAATCTTTTCCTATCTCCATATTCATGCAGTTCTGTTATCTCTACAACAGAGGAGAGGTTAGGTTGTCATACTACCTGGACTATCAGTTAAAGAACATCATATCTTATCAGACTGTACTAAGATTGTACGTTGGTGTCTTCGGTGAAGTGACAAACTTGGTGAAATAGTCATTCCCATCAAAATAACGGGGGGGGGGGGGGCAGTAGGGGGACTGGTATATAAAGAATTACGCAGTCCAGTGAGAAATTTGTGGTGAATTGTAGAAGATTAGAAAGGGTCCCCTGATAGTCTCCTATGATCCACCATAATTTTCTCTCTGGGAGATCTCAGTGACGTATGACAGCACTTACTTTTCGAAATGTTGAAAATGAGGGGTGAGGGGGGGGGGAACCTAAATTGTAATTTGACTTTGTGACTCTCCCCCAGAATGAAACAACAATTTGATGAGCGTAAGGAAATAGAAGGGGGGTCAATACCCCCCCCCCTGTAACGTAATATCACGGTGCTAACAGGGTTACTTGTGATAGAACATTCACCCGTTCTATTCAGCCACTGACTATGAGTAAAGAAAGTGATACCGGTAGTGTGTAAAACTGGTGTGTTGCTGTTTGCGTGTTAGAATTAGTTAGTGACATTGGTTATTACTTACCAGTACTTCCACATCACTTAATTCACTTCACACTTCACTCCACTCTACTGGGGTATGACTTCACAACTTACAGTTGGTGAATAGAAGAACTGATAAGAATATGTTATGCGATAAGACTCTTATCTTTGCCTTGCAATGGCAGAATTAAATGATAACAAAGTAACTCAGAATCTAGGAACTGGGAAATAAAATGCTGTTTGTAGAAAATGAATATTCATGAAATAAAAGGAATGTATCTATTCATAACTTCTTTGTGTTCATTTGTGGAATATAAATGAAAGTAATTGTTTGTGGTACATTTCCTATAACACTTCCTTCAACTGTGAGATTTGGTCCAAGAAATGGTGCTCAAAGAGTCCCTGAGTTTAGACATAACACATCTGTAAAGGTCCCTCTGCATGTCACATCCTTTGTAGCAGCTACAACGAAATAAGTACAGGAAGTGCATACACGTCAGAATGAAATGGTACTCAAAGAGTCCCTGAGTTTAGACATAACGCATCTGTAAAGGTCCCTCTGCATGTCACATCCTTTGTAACAGCTACAACGAAATAAGTACAGGAAGTGCATACACGTCAAAATGAAATGGTGCTCAAAGAGTCCCTGAGTTTAGACATAACACATCTGTAAAGGTCCCTCTGCATGTCATATCCTTTGTAGCAGCTACAACGAAATAAGTACAGGAAGTACATACACGTCAAAATGAAATGGTACTCAAAGAGTCCCTGAGTTTAGACATAACACATCTGTAAAGGTCCCTCTGCATGTCATATCCTTTGTAGCAGCTACAACGAAATAAGTACAGGAAGTGCATACACGTCAAAATGAAATGGTACTCAAAGAGTCCCTGAGTTTAGACATAACGCATCTGTAAAGGTCCCTCTGCATGTCACATCCTTTGTAGCAGCTACAACGAAATAAGTACAGGAAGTGCATACACGTCAAAATGAAATGGTACTCAAAGAGTCCCTGAGTTTAGACATAACGCATCTGTAAAGGTCCCTCTGCATGTCACATCCTTTGTAGCAGCTACAACGAAATAAGAACAGGAAGTGCATACACGTCAAAATGAAATGGTACTCAAATGGTCCCCCACGTCAAATAAGATCGGTACCATGACTGTGGGATGCCTCTTATTCCGTACAGTTGAAGTTTATCTAATAAAATACAATGGTTGACCGAATCAAAAGCCTTCCGAAAATCCAGGAGCACCGAAATGTAGTAACCGCCATCATTTAACGAGTTATATATTCGCTGAAGATAGGAAACAATAGCTTTATTAGTGCCACCATTAACACGAAATCCAAATTGATTAGTAGACAGTATATTTTTGGTGTCCAAGTATGACATCCATTGACCTTGTACCAGCTTCTCAAATATCTTGCAATAGTCAGATAGGATGGATATTGGACGATAATTATTAATAGATTCTTTATCCCCATTTTTATAAATTAGAATCACACGCGCATTCTTCAACATATCAGGAAATACGGTGACCGGTCAATTCGCCGAAAAAACATGTTTATTTAAAAAGTTAATTAAATTTATTTCATAAGTCCAGATGAAATTACTTATAGATGAACTTACATATAAGTGTATAAATTACTTTACAATATTCTACATAATTATTGGTTAAACTTTATGGTATTTACGTGAACTTAATTAATTATCTCATATAATGTTATTACTGCGTTATTTGTGACAGTTTATTAACTCTATGTGTTAATTCTATTTTCTGTGTACAATTATCAGTTACAAAAGAAAACGATTTATTTTTGTATTAGTCTCACTTTATTTTTATCCTTCTATATACATACATTGTAGAATCAGTCTGCTACAGTGAGTCGCTCGTGAAGCTTTCACTATACAGGGTGACCCACAAAAAGTCTACCAACTTTAAATTCGTATACTTTAACAACTATTGAAGCTACAGTTAAAACAGATCTATTTCTAGGTTTTAAGAATATTCATATAATTATTCCTTTTATAAAATATTGACAATATGGAGAAATTACCTGATTACGATAAGGAAGTCAAAATCAATTTTGTTCAGCAACTCCTTTTAAAAAATAGAAAAGTTTATGTTAAAATAAATGGATTAAATGTTCATTATTTAATAAATACTACAAAATTTATTTAGAAATTTTAATAATGGGACTAAGAACAAGCATTTATATGGCATTAAAACCAGACAATTAATCACCTTTTAATTTATAGTTAATAAGAAATTTGATCAATTTTAAATAATCATCTAACACAGGATGTTCAATAAAATTAAATTTTTGCAGCAAATCTCAGTCTGCTAAGAATTTCACATCCACGGACCAAGCTTTCCTATTCATAACGTGTGATGACTGTACTTCAGGAAATGGAAATATATCGGTATGGTGAATGTGATCAAGATTATAGTGCAATACCATGCATTTGTGGAAAGCATATTAAGTAGGGTTGTGACTTTGCATATCTTGCATATTGCTGAAATAATGCATATGCATATGAAAAACACATATGCAAATCTTGAAATGCATATGCAAATAGAAAATGCATATCCAAATAGAAAATGCATATGCAAATAGAAAATGCATATGCAAAATAGAAAGTGCATATGCAAATAGAAAGTGCATATGCAAAATAGAAAGTGCATATGCAAATAGAAAGTGCATATGCAAAATAGAAAGTGCATATGCAAATAGAAAGTGCATATGCAAAATAGAAAATGCATATCCAAATAGAAAATGCATATGCAAATAGAAAATGCATATGCAAAATAGAAAGTGCATATGCAAATAGAAAGTGCATATGCAAAATAGAAAGTGCATATGCAAATTAGATGCACATTAGAAAAAATAATATGCAAATAGAAAATGATTAGTGAAATAAGTTGATTTTTGATATTCAAATGATAAACTTCTACATATATAAATGAATAGTATCAGGCAAATGAATAAGAGCTAGATTTTTATTCTACTTAAGAAATTTAAATTATTATAGGCTAGGTTATAACGATCGAGATGGGGAATTTGGTTGAACACTGGTTCAGTTATGCGAATAACAGGATGATAAATAAATGCCAGATAAAATATAACCTTCTGCAAATTTGCGGAGGTAATAATAAAATGTAATTAACTTATCTACTGATTTTCCTATTTTCTAAACTAGTGTTACTGTATATATTCATTTATATATTATATATACAGGTAAAGCTCGTACAACGGACAGTATACAGGTAAAGCCCCCCCTACAATTGGGACAAAAATTAGTTTAATTGGGGATTTTAACTTGTAAGTTTTCTTTAACAGCATTTCAAAGAAACTCTAATGAGGGTAAACAATCTCAGATTATTATTGAATAAATATTTTAATGAAAATCTTAAAATATTTATATAACTTACTCATATAAATGTACGTAGGTACGAAATAATAAGGTAAGTAAAATGAAACTAAGATATTAGTAACTAAACCAAGTGAAAATATAGGGTAGTTACACCTCTTTAATTTCATAGAGCTTCTCTAATCAAAGAAAATGTGTAGGAAATGAGTAACAAAATCAAAATACTGAAAATCTTAAAAACAATACATTAAGTGTTTATTGTAAATTGTAATACCTTGAATATAATAAATGTACGACTAGATAATTGGTAGACGAATAGAATATTAGTTAAACTATATAATTTAAAGAGGTTGTTGTAGGAGTTGCATGGCCAGAAGAACGGACAATTTTTGTATTTTTAGGGGATGTCCGTTTAAAGATCGTCCGCTGTACGAGCTTCAATTACCTGTATACTAGATTCTTCTTATTCAAGACTTGATAAATGTACTTGCAAACAGCTTTGTAAGAAGCGTTTCAATATATTGAAATTATCTTCAATTAAAAGATATTAATTAGCATACTTTATTCTACCACTTAGTTTTTAAATTTTTTTTGCATTTAAAAAAATATATTTAAAATATATTAGTTTCTTAGTAACAGCCTATTTCGAGAAATCCATATTAGTAATGTTTTTTAATTAAAATTATTTGCTGCATATATTTTGTATATGCGTTTTATAAATGCATATGCGTTTTAAAAATGCATATGCGTTTTATAAAATGCATATGCGTTTTATAAATGCATATGCGTTTTATAAAATGCATATGCGTTTTATAAATGCATATGCGTTTTATAAATGCATATGCGTTTTAAAAATGCATATGCGTTTTATAAAATGCATATGCGTTTTATAAATGCATATGCGTTTTATAAAATGCATATTTCAAGTGAATATGCACTAAATATTTATGTGCATAATATGCAGTGCATATTGTCTCAACCCTAATAACAAGAGTTGTAGCATTTTAAAATATGTACATATGTATGTTATTATCGGGTACACAACAAAATTTTAATAATTCGGATCCTTTTTGTAACTAATACACTATAGTTGTTGCTCATCGTATGGAAAAAATCCTATATAAAATAATTCAGTGCACTCGGTAGAGCGCATACCTTCGCCTCCACTTTGACCCGTTCTCTCCCAAAATTGAGGAAACTGCTAACTGGATAATAACCAATTGTTCCACCAAGTTTCATGCAATATGGTACAATACTTTTGAGTTTAGAATGACCTTGACTTTGACCTTTGACCAGGTCACTCTCAAAAGACTAGCAGCAGGTCACTGGACATGGACCAATCGTTTCACCAAATTTCAGGCGCTTTGGTTGAACACTTTTTCAGTTAAGCGAATAACAAGATGATAAATAAATAAATAAATAAATTCCGATGAAAATATAAGCTTCCGCAAGTTTGCGAAGGTAATTACATATAAAATAGTAAATTAATATGATGATACGGTCTGTCATAGAAACTCAAAGAAAACTCGGCATAGAAAACGCTCTGAAGAGGGGTGACTACGCTACTATTTCTATATTACAAAATATAATAAATTGGAGGATAACATTTCATTATTGATTTCAATGAAGATGAACGCTAACATAAAGTAGTCTGGAATATGATTTTATATTTTAGAAGTTAAAGGTCCTCTCCAGGCTCCGGGAAAAAAATGAGTTTATAACATAATATTATAGAACTAAGGTCTACGATCATTATTCTGCAAACCGCATACAATTCGGTTTGGTATATATTTTATAATTTGTTTTTAAAGTTTTTTAGTACTCTGTGAGCAACAATTGAGCGAATCGCTATCTGATGCTAAAGAAGAAGATTGTACACTCTTTGTTTTGATTACAATTTTATAAACAAACCATGCGTTTTCGGCCTTTATTTAAATTATATTTTAGATATTAATTGTTTCCTAAAGTATATAAACGTTTCTATTATAAGTTCATTCAATTTCATACCTTTACACGAATATTAAATGGATTTATTAAACCTAATACCTAGTTGACAATCAAAACAAATGGTGTACATTCTTTTTCTTCAGGCTGAAAATCTCTTAAATTAGTAAGTCGGAAGTAGAATAGGTTTTGTAGAGTTTTGATTATAAAAATCTTTAAAAGCATATAAAATTAAAAACAAGCTACCAAATTGAATAATGGAATTATATTTGACACAAGATATGACCGTATGACCTTTAGATATGTTCCTTTGCTCTTATAACGTATGCACATATGAATTGAAAAACGAATGTGAATATTACAACGTTTAAAATATTAGTTAGATTAGTTGGTGATACTGGTATAATGAAATGCATTATTTAGAAGATGTCGATTTTAAATTAAATACTGTTCATTGAATCTTACCGTTAACTTGAATGGAATAACCATCGTCTATTAAATTCTCTGCAGACTACCCTATTCTACATATATCTATCCGAAGAGTAGTGAAATTATTTACTTAATTAACGCAATTGTTTTGAACAGCGACACAAACTCTGAGAACAAGAAACAAACACTTAGATAAAGCCTAACAAAAACATATAATTAAAATTATAAATTTGAGTTCCATTTAATAATCTAAACATGGTTCAATTTTGAAAGTGAATCTTCTCCACTTTTAGGTTTATTCTACTTCGGAGACAAACGCCATATCGCTGACACCAGAAACAAATTTAATACAAAGGACTAGAAGAAGCAGTCAGAAGGTAAATTGGCTCCATGATCTAAATCACCTCCCACCAGTTATTGGCAAAGCTTATGTATGCAGAATCCTCCACGGACATTTCGTTCACGAAATCCATTATTTTGCATTATATATAATAAGTGTATTTATACAGGGTGTCCCAAAAAAACCAATACCCAAATTTCAATGGCTGTAATTCAAAAACTATTAAACTAACGAAATATTTGAAAATCACATTTTGTTTATAAACATTTATTCCATATCTGTACAAAATTTTAGAGGAATATATTTAACCGTTTTCTTTACACAGTATTTTTAGTGACCGATACCAAAAACTAGTTTGCGCACTTTTGGTTTAACTTCGGATTTTAGGATATTAAAACAATGTTTTTAACAACTTTCAACGGTTTATTAAAATTGTTTATTAAAAAAACCGTTATTATAACAATAAAAGATGTTCATTATTATGCAACCGAAAAAAAAACAATCAAACTGTTCCTCCTAATAATCGTTCTAGGCGATCTGATGGGTCATTCGAGACGATGATTCAGGGCGATAATGCGTATTGCCGAATAGCTCATTTAGTTCTACCCTTACAGAAACATCTCTGAACCCGTCCTGAACCTACCAAGATCGATTGATTCTGTTTCCATGTATTTCTCGAAGTCTTGGAACGATTCTATCATTTATTAGATCAAGGTATCTATCTTCATTTAAATTATTTTTGTAAAAATAAGGACACGATACGGCCAAGTCGGCCATTGCTACCTAGTCCAATCCACACACAGACTTTCTCTCAGGAAATTCTTACGTCAAAGTTGAAAGTAGGAGGTTGGTTCTTCGGTGCATATGTGCGAACGTTATGATAATTTATTTTACCATTCGAATGATAAGTGGTCTCATCACCAACAACATTATCGTCCACAAACCGGACATTTCTTTGCTAAATGCAATCAGCAAAATTCAGCTGCCAAGGAAGATCGGTGTTTGTTTCGCTCGTACATCTTGTGAGGATGTCACTTCAAATTTAAGGTTACAAATCTGTTGAATGTAGATTTAGTAACATCTAATTCAATTTTTAATGCAGTGATTTGAAAATTTTCTGTAAGTGCTTCTTGAACAATCCCAACTGTGAAATAAGTGTTTTACTGAAAGTGCGCAAGGAGATTTTTGGTATCGGTCACTAAAAATACAGCTACAAGGAAACGGTTCAATTGATTCATCTAAGATTTTGTACAGAGATAGAAAAAATGCTGAGAAACAAAATATGATTTTCCAATTTTTTGTAAGTTTTATGGTTTTTGAATTACAGCCCTTGAAATTTGGGTATCGGTTTTTTTGGGACACCCTGTATATTATTTATATTCAGCAAAGTAAAAGTGGAAAACACTCTTTAATTGTTGATGGTAATTATAAATGAATGGTTTTGCCTCAATTCTTATTGCAATCTTTTTCTCGTGCTCCTGCTGGTCAGCAACAGTAAAATAATAAAACTGACTGCTTACCAATTCTTTTGTCTATATTGAGAGGCGTGTAGTTTGAGGTGTTCTGTGAGGGGGAGTGTTTGTGTTTCGTCCTGGAGATGTAAATTTTCTAATCATATACAGGAAGGTCCCGTTTTTATTACACCTCGGTCTTTTGGAATCTGCAACAATTGTCAGGCATGTCTCGATGTTATTATTACAGTACATAAACGTAGAAAACAGAGACATTCTTTTGTTGTGTTTATTTTATTGTAACTACAATAGTCATCAATAGTATTTTCAGATGAGGTTAAAAGAAGCACTTTTGGTTCAGAAATTAGTTTTTTATGACAGAATATCTTTTTAAAGTGACTTTATAAAATACATAAATAATACTTTTAGTCAATATACTACTGGACTTGATGACGTGCATTCGTAGAGTGCATACCTTCGCTGCCACTTGTAAATCTTGAAAAAAAAAGACTTTGACCATCCAATAACACTTGAGTTATATATATGACCTTGACCTTTAGCTCGTTCTCTCCCAAAATCTAATGAACTGGTTCCTTGATAACATCTCACTAAATTTCAGGCAATTTGGTTGAATACTTTTTGAGTTGTGCGAATAACAAGATGATAAGTAAATGCCACCATTTAAGTGCATATACCTTACCGTTAGAGCACATGCCTTATTGTTAAGGCATATGAGTTATTATTAAGGCTATGCTCTAACCAAAATAGGATGCATCACATGCTTTTATGATAACTGCATATTGTCACAGCCCTGATAATCAATGTATGTCTAGATACTAGGTATGCAGACCAATTAAATCTTTGTTAAACCATGTAATTTAAAGAGGTCGTTGTAGCGAGCTGCAGTACGCTAGAGCACCCCTTTGTTAGGCGTGTCCGTTCAAAGATCGTCCGCTGTAAGAGCTTTACCTGCATTATTACACTGTGAGTGCCACATCATGTGGTAAATTCTCACTTTCTTTTTCCTCACAGGAGGACATTGATGAGTACATGAAGAAGGAGGGACTAGAAAGGCAGGATGTTCTCAAGAAACTAGACGAACAGCTCAGCAAATACAAGTTCATGGAATCTCATCTCAACGCATCCAAAAAGAAGTAAGAAATCAGTAGAAAGTAGCTGTAGAGAAATGGCAGTCTGTCTGTTACTCTTCACCACCATACAGTCACACTATCAAAAGATTAAAGCCTTCCAATTTAATATTTAATTGCCAAATAAAGAACTATCTACTCATTAAAGATAAAATAATTATCAGAAATTGGGTGGATGTACTTCTTCGGATAAATGAGAAAAAATATAGGAATTATTATATACCAAATCATAATTATTATAGCTACTAGTGTACTGTCCCATTAAAAATAATGGCTCTTCAAAGTATAAAGTGACCCATTATAATGGTATAGGTCTCTGTTACTAAATTCAATTAACATTAAATTTCTGGTTATACTTTACTATATTTTGTAGAAAAAAATACATGTAAAAATTGAATAAAAATATCTATAATTCGTATCAATATATTCCCGTGCTTATCATAGTTACATTCTTTATGTTTAATACCCGTAGTGTAAAAGCGGACACTTAACAAATAAATAAACACACGAGGGAAATTATTAGTATAGATACTTTCTTCTTATGTGTCTTTAAATGTGTAACTGTCCCATAACAAGGAACTTACCCTCATGGTCATGTCCGTTAATTCAGTCTAATTATTCTATCTACTTTTTTCAGATTGAAAGGCCAGGTTCCAGAGTTGAAGAGCTGTCTGCGCATTATCTCGGAGATGAAGGACAGGAAGGACTCTTCAGACGAGATAGAGACACAGTTCCTTCTTTCTGAGCAAGTCTACGTCAAGGCGTCCGTACCTCCCTCTAACAAAGTCTGCCTCTGGCTTGGGGTGAGTTAACTCTCTCTTCTAAGGCCCGTACACACGTAGGGTTTTTTAAGTCTTTCCACCAGACCTTTTGCTAAGCTCCTCCTTCTTTTTGTTAAGTCTTGAAAAACCCTACGTGTGTACGGCCCTTCATGTAGAACCTTTCATACCAACCACCTGTACAATTACAAATAAATTATATTAGACCTAAAACCATTAGAAGTTTCATGCAATATGGCTAAGTAATTCGCATCATTTTATTGCCAGTAGCTAACTTTATTTGAATTGTTGTAGCTGTATGTTCTTATACTTTGATCAGCCTTTTCATTCTGTTTCTTATTAGAGAAAAAGGAGTTACTAGCCATTTCTTGTTTTTGGGCAAAGAACAATCACAGATATTCTCTCTTGAGTTGTATTTTTTTGCTATTATCTAATAGTGTCTTTCTTTCAGGCTAATGTAATGCTGGAGTATGAACTGGACGCTGCTGAGGCTTTATTGAATAAAAATCTTAGTAATGCTGCTACTAAATTAACTTCAGTTCTCACTGACTTAGATTTCGTGAGGTAAGTCTCTCTCTCTCTCTCTCTTTTCTTTGATATTATCCCTGATACCTAGCTACAGATTGAAAATGGTATGAGGATTCTTTAGATTCGTAGCCCTGATACCTAGCTACAGATTGAAAAATGATATGAGGATTCTTTAAATTTGTATCACTGATACCTAACTACAGATTGAAAAATGATATGAGGATTCTTTAAATTTGTATCCCTGATACCTAGCTACAGATTGAAAAATGATATGAGGATTCTTTAAATTTGTATCCATGATACCTAGCTACAGATTGAAAAATGATATGAGGATTCTTTAAATTTGTATCCATGATACCTAGCTACAGATTGAAAAATGATATGAGGATTCTTTAAATTTGTATCCATGATACCTAGCTACAGATTGAAAAATGATATGCGGATTCTTTAAATTTGTATCCCTGATACCTAGCTACAGATTGAAAGATGATATGAGGATTCTTTAAATTTGTATCCATGATACCTAGCTACAGATTGAAAAATGATATGAGGATTCTTTAAATTTGTATCCCTGATACCTAGCTACAGATTGAAAAATGATATGAGGATTCTTTAAATTTGTATCCATGATACCTAGCTACAGATTGAAAAATGATATGAGGATTCTTTAAATTTGTATCCATGATACCTAGCTACAGATTGAAGAATGATATGAGGATTCTTTAAATTTGTATCCATGATACCTAGCTACAGATTGAAAAATGATATGAGGATTCTTTAAATTTGTATCCATGATACCTAGCTACAGATTGAAAAATGATATGCGGATTCTTTAAATTTGTATCCCTGATACCTAGCTACAGATTGAAAAATGATATGACGATTCTTTAAATTTGTATCCATGATACCTAGCTACAGATTGAAAAATGATATGAGGATTCTTTAAATTTGTATCCCTGATACCTAGCTACAGATTGAAAAATGATATGAGGATTCTTTAAATTTGTATCCATGATACCTAGCTACAGATTGAAAAATGATATGAGGATTCTTTAAATTTGTATCCCTGATACCTAGCTACAGATTGAAAAATGATATGAGGATTCTTTGAAATTTGTATCCCTGATACCTAGCTACAGATTGAAAAATGATATGCGGATTCTTTAAATTTGTATCCATGATACCTAGCTACAGATTGAAAAATGATATGAGGATTCTTTAAATTTGTATCCGTGATACCTAGCTACAGATTGAAAAATGATATGAGGATTCTTTAAATTCGTAGCCCTGATACCTAGCTACAGATTGAAGAATGATATGCGGATTCTTTAAATTTGTATCCATGATACCTAGCTACAGATTGAAAAATGATATGAGGATTCTTTAAATTTGTATCCCTGATACCTAGCTACAGATTGAAAATGGTATGAGGATTCTTTAGATTCGTAGCCCTGATACCTAGCTACAGATTGAAAAATGATATGCGGATTCTTTAAATTTGTATCCATGATACCTAGCTACAGATTGAAAAATGATATGCGGATTCTTTAAATTTGTATCCCTGATACCTAGCTACAGATTGAAAATGATATGAGGATTCTTTAAATTCGTAGCCCTGATACCTAGCTACAGATTGAAAAATGATATGCGGATTCTTTAAATTTGTATCCCTGATACCTAGCTACAGATTGAAAATGATATGAGGATTCTTTAAATTCGTAGCCCTGATACCTAGCTACAGATTGAAAAATGATATGCGGATTCTTTAAATTTGTATCCATGATACCTAGCTACAGATTGAAAAATGATATGAGGATTCTTTAAATTTGTATCCATGATACCTAGCTACAGATTGAAAAATGATATGCGGATTCTTTAAATTTGTATCCCTGATACCTAGCTACAGATTGAAAAATGATATGAGGATTCTTTAAATTTGTATCCATGATACCTAGCTACAGATTGAAAAATGATATGAGGATTCTTTAAATTTGTATCCATGATACCTAGCTACAGATTGAAAAATGATATGAGGATTCTTTAAATTTGTATCCCTGATACCTAGCTACAGATTGAAAATGGTATGAGGATTCTTTAGATTCGTATCCCTGATACCTAGCTACAGATTGAAAAATGATATGAGGATTCTTTAGATTCGTAGCCCTGATACCTAGCTACAGATTGAAAAATGATATGCGGATTCTTTAAATTTGTATCCATGATACCTAGCTACAGATTGAAAAATGATATGCGGATTCTTTAAATTTGTATCCCTGATACCTAGCTACAGATTGAAAATGATATGAGGATTCTTTAAATTCGTAGCCCTGATACCTAGCTACAGATTGAAAAATGATATGAGGATTCTTTAAATTTGTATCCGTGATACCTAGCTACAGATTGAAAATGATATGAGGATTCTTTAAATTCGTAGCCCTGATACCTAGCTACAGATTGAAAAATGATATGAGGATTCTTTAAATTTGTATCCGTGATACCTAGCTACAGATTGAAAAATGATATGAGGATTCTTTAAATTTGTATCCGTGATACCTAGCTACAGATTGAAAAATGATATGAGGATTCTTTAAATTTGTATCCGTGATACCTAGCTACAGATTGAAAAATGATATGAGGATTCTTTAAATTCGTAGCCCTGATACCTAGCTACAGATTGAAAAATGATATGCGGATTCTTTAAATTTGTATCCATGATACCTAGCTACAGATTGAAAAATGATATGAGGATTCTTTAAATTTGTATCCCTGATACCTAGCTACAGATTGAAAAATGATTAGCGGATTCTTTAAATTTGTATCCATGATACCTAGCTACAGATTGAAAAATGATATGCGGATTCTTTAAATTTGTGTCCATGATACCTAGCTACAGATTGAAAAATGATTAGCGGATTCTTTAAATTTGTATCCATGATACCTAGCTACAGATTGAAAAATGATATGCGGATTCTTTAAATTTGTGTCCCTGATACCTAGCTACAGATTGAAAAATGATTAGCGGATTCTTTAAATTTGTATCCATGATACCTAGCTACAGATTGAAAAATGATATGCGGATTCTTTAAATTTGTATCCATGATACCTACAGAAGAAAACAAGGAATTAAATATTATTTATTCCCATAATCGTTATTTCAGAACCGTTCAATAACTCTGTAACTTGCCCAGGTTAGACCTATAAACAAATTGTCTAGTAGCTGTTCATATGGAACCCTAATGGCTTTTTAAGTAGACTTTTTTACTGTTATTTCGTAATGTACTAATTGAGTTTTTACCTCCGAAATGAATTTATTAACAATACTAACTTTTTGCTTCTGTGGCTGCTAGGTACATTCAAACTGTCATCACTCGCAGTACAGTGGACTCCTCTATAGTGAAACAGTTAGGATGTAGCTACCCCGTATAGTGAACAAATTGTCTTAGTCTGCCATGTAACAGCCATCAGTTTTCTATGAATTGGTTTCATGGCAGACTAAAGAAAATATGTCAACTATACATCCTAACTCACTCACTATAGAGGCTACATCCTAACTCACTCACTATAGAGGCTACATCCTAACTCACTCACTATAGAGGCTACATGCTAACTCACTCACTATAGAGGCTACATCCTAACTCATTCACTATAGAGGCTACATCCTAACTCATTCACTATAGAGGCTACATCCTAACTCATTCACTATAGAGGCTACATGCTAACTCATTCACTATAGAGGCTACATCCTAACTCATTCACTATAGAGGCTACATCCTAACTCATTCACTATAGAGGCTACATCCTAACTCATTCACTATAGAGGCTACATCCTAACTCATTCACTATAGAGGCTACATCCTAACTCATTCACTATAGAGGCTACATCCTAACTCATTCACTATAGACAGAGCTGGGCGTTCTGCAAGAATGTTCGCGAACCTTTATTCGCGAACCGGTTCGGACTGGAAAATGGGTTCGGACATTCGGATTCGGAACCTCTTCAAAAACAGTTCGGACTTCAGTGTTCGGAATGTCTTTTTCGCAAGTCCGAAGCTCCGTACCCGGGAGAAACTTACCTGTTCATTTAATTATTTTACGTTCTGAATATGTACCGTACCTCTCGGCTACTATTATATACCTAGGTTTCTGCTTAACACTGAAGCGAAGAACATGCGTCTTTCCCCGCTCTTCTTCCATTACGTTATTCATCCTTTCTTGAATAGCGGTAAGTTTTATAATAATCTTAACAAGTTAATTCTTTAATAACGGATTATGTTCCCTCAAATCTCAATTAAAATTGCTTGAAATATGTAGAACTATAGGTAAGGTTATAAACGTATATATTAGGTAACATTACATAACACCCTACCCTAGTACCTTAGCCGTTGTCTAACCAGTCCTCATGGAAAAATAATAATAACTTAAATTCAAGAACGATTTTAAAGCTGTCTTTTCAATCGCTTAATTTTTTCGCATAAATACATACGATTAGACAAAAACGAAGGTGATAAATGGTAATATACTCATATTATGAGCATTTATTCAAATCTATAATAATATTAGGAATATACCAGATATCTTTCCAGGCATTAGATGCAAGAGTGTTTTTCAGTACATAAGGATGAATATCTCACTATAATCAGTTAACTGTAACTCTTATAGCGGCTTAGAGAGATCAAATATGTGCGAGAATAATTGTGCACACCAAGCTTCGTACAATAACATCTTATAAATATTTGTTTCTTGTCTTAGCTTGTTACTTTTATTTTGAATGATAATTTTTTCTTTTGCTTTTACTAATGTACTAATGTATGAGTAAATATCAAATGAAGGTTTTTAAAAGAAAATATATTGAAATGGCTCAAATGAGCTAACTTTTGACGGCTAAGTAGGTTGGCTGAACTGATAATTTAAGATCAAGTATTCGGCTATTCGCTTTAAAATTGAATTGAATATAATTTATAGATAGGTATTATAATATTATATGTATATAAGTTATAATATAACTTAGAGAAATATTCACAATAATCTTCACTGTTTGACCTTTCTAATATATTGAATAGAAGAAAAAGTTAAGTAAATAGAGTATTGGAATATCGTACAACGTATTGTATCTATAGTACTTTCATATTCAAACAAAATGCAAAAAGTTTTTATATCATCAGTTCTCTAGATAGAATTAATCAAAAATGTTTTAATATAAATGAAAATTTGAAAACTAATAGTAAAAACTTAATTATTTAATTAGATACTTGGATACTTTAATATGGATACATTGTCTTGCATTGTTATGACGACAGAGTTGGTCTTAATTTTTCTTTGCATGAAATTCGGAGGTCAGAAGAAAATTCAGAATAACAACTTAAACTGCGTATTGGAGTGGAGACTGGAGGGGACCTTTAAATATACTTAATGCTCATCCAGTCATACTCAATGATACTAACTTATTAAGTATAGTAAGTACAGTGGAACTCCCTTATAGTGAACTCCTGCATAGTGAATCACGCTGAATAGTAAAATCCGGTATAGCGAACTTTCCTCTATAGTGAACATATTTAGGTTAGTCTACACAAATATTCGTAAGTTTTCTATGAATCTCTTATTCCTATTTAGTAAATTCACTAAATTTGTTGTATTTCATGAAATAGCAGTTCTACCAGTGCAACTCCTCGATAATGTAGTCATATGAAGTCACAGTATAATTATTATTATAAATTTATTATATTAACCCTAATGAATTTGACGTATGTTTTATAGGCATATATTTTTTAAATTACTTTATATATTTCATGTCATTTCTTTAAATTTACTGGCCTTTCTTGACTTTGTTCCTACATAAATACCAACTATATTTTTTAATTCAAAAGTGAAATAATTACGTATCGACGAAAATCAGCGTAAATTATGGAATTAATTGTACCTTAGTAACGTGTGGCAACGTAGAAATACAGATTGGTTACCCAATACGCAAGAATGTGTCCACGTTTTATGTAGTAGAGACAAATGCGCGAGCTGTGATTGGTTCACACTCCATCCAATAACAGTTCAGCTCACTCAGTTGCCAATCTCTTATATACCTATGTATTTATTTCTCCTTATATATTCAATATTTTTACTTGAAATTTGGTACACATTAGTTTAGTACATATACTAACAACTTGTAAAAATACAGTAACGTAGGTTTATAAATAAGACATGTGTTTTTTAACATAGAGTCAAACCTTCTCGTTGTAGGGTAAGAATCGCATCACTGACCAAATAACACACATTCTCCTAATTTCCAATTTATTTGAAAACAAGTACTGTCACTACAATGATAGATGTACTCGAGTGTTACCATTGATTTTTACTTAGTTTATTTGCAAACAGGAAGTTTCTAGCTATATTGGTTTTTGAACTAAACATCATTTTTTGAGATCATGTATTTTTTTAAGTATATCAATTTATCGACCAAGGTTCATTTATAAGTTCAATATTTCGACCAGGTATCGTTTACCGACCATAAAATCAATTAATCGACCAGACTGTTATGTGAAATGTACGCATAAAAAGTGAATAATACTTGAATTGATATCTACTAAAACATTCATTTTAACTACTCATAATGGTTACTATTTAGAAATGCAACGCATTAGGCAAAAATAGGCTGTTTTAAAATTGTAAATTAGACGTTTTTGAATGAAAGTGTGATGAAAATAATTATTCTACTTTCATCATTATTTTTTTAAATCTAGAAATTGAGGTTTCGTGGATTCTCTAAAATTGTATTGCACTATTGCTATTAATAAATTAATGACTTCAAAAGAATAAATATGTATCAATTTTAAACCAAATTTGAGGAAGGTCTTATTTTAATCTGCATTTATTTATTTATCATCTTGTTATTCGCATAACTGAAAAAGTTTTCAACTAAATTGCCTGAAATTTGGTGAAACAATTGTTAATTGTTGTCTGAAATTTGATGAGACGAATGGTCAATGTCCAGAAACCATCTGGTAGAAATTTGGGAGCGATCTGGACAAAGATCAAGGTCAAGGTCATTTATAACTCAATAACTCAAAAAATATTCAACCATGTAATATGCAATTCGCTATAATTTGGTAGCAATTCGCTATAATTTGGTAGCAATTCGCTATAATTTGGTAGCAATTCGCTATAATTTGGTAGCAATTCGCTATAATTTGGTAGCAATTCGCTATAATTTGGTAGCAATTCGCTATAATTTGGTAGCAATTCGCTATAATTTGGTAGCAATTCGCTATAATTTGATGAGCTAACACAGCTAAATTGCTCACCTGCATCGTTTACCGATATTGGTACACGTGAACACTTTTCTATTTTTATTTTTTAATATTTTTCTCCAACATATAGGTATTGAATACTTTACAAGACTTGTGTTGGAAAAGTAAGGAATGAAAATTGCAATATTTAATTTGGTAAAATATTCTACAAACAAAACAAAGATGCAGGTACGACATTACCGCCATATCTCGAGATGCGGTGAAAGTGTTAAGAAGCTCTACTAGAGTGTGGAAGACACTCGCAGTCTTCGTACACTTGTTTTCTTCAAACTATAACATAGAATTTGAAGTGATGTTCATGTCTTTAGGTACTTACATGCAGTTATTCCTTGTATATTCACTATAACCTGTTGCACATAACACTCCCATGAACACTCTACTGCAACGAGACTTTAGAATTAACAGTCGGTGGTTAGATAAGAGATAAGAGTTCATTGCTGTGATAAGACTTGTCTAGAACCTCGTAAGAAAACAGTGAAACATTCCCCGTAAATGAAGTCACTCGATGTTCTCTATTTTGCGAATAGGTTTACGGAAGTAGGTATACCTCCTCACCTGCGTACGTTAATTACCTGTGCTTCATTTCACGGCACTCACCTGAACTTACGGCACTTTTAAAGACAAATTTCACACATACATCTTTCGTAATATTTTCACTAAAGATAATAAAGAAGCTAAGAGTGTAGACAGTTGAGGAAAAGATTTCCGGGTTACGAGGGAGTTAAGGCAACCCAGTCAGTTACTTTCGGTGGGATTCAATGCGATTATCTCCATTACACGAAGCAGTGCCAAAAGAACATTTACATCACCAATTTAGGGGGGGTGCTAGTCACTACCATCAGGATTTACTAGTTACAACAACAAGTTAGAGCATCCTTAGTGTCATTCTTACCAACATGACAGAGGTGACTTTATGAGCAGATAGTACTTTCTGTACAGTATCGACTGAGTGCGATAGAGTCTCTTATCTCCTCCAAGAATTTGTAGAGAGATAACAAATGCAGTAACTGAGCGAGAAATGAAATTAAACAACTACCTTCAGCCTCAAATTGATGATCAAAAGGGAGATTTTGGGGCAGTTCAGCACTGCAGAAAAATGATAAGTTGTTCCTAGGTTTAGAGGTTAAATGTTTGCTATTTTAACCAAGGAACAGTAACTTGTAGAGTATTCTAAACTGCAGACGACAATAATATTTGACGTCACCAACTAGTTCCGTTACCCCCACACTTTCAAACACCTCGCGTTACAATGTAAATCATAGATATATTTAGGGGGAGGGGGTGTGTATAATTTTCATATCGAATATTTTATCATAATGTGATAAATAAACATTGATTATTAACGGATATAAAATATTTCGTCCCAAATCACAGTATTTTCAGAGAAAATGGACATTAGTTAGCATAAGCTTATGCGATCATCTGATAGATGGCGCTGCTTACATTATTTCCAGAACGTTCCAGAACAATCTTCATGACGTTTACAGAATGTCTGTTTATCTTCGGAATTAAACTAACAAATAAAGTATTTCTAGAGTTATAATTGATAATATTACTCGCATATATACTAAAGTTTTTTGCACAACGTTTGTGGAATACAACAAGATGGCGTCAATGACTCGTGCAAAGCTTGTGATATTTGTCACTAGATGGCGTTTTTTGAGAATAAATTAAATTTTCTTTTTTTAAATTAGTATTATTTAGATATACAAAGTATGTAATCATACATAATTAAATATTATGATTCCTTTAAACTACATATTGAGAAAGGTTTGATTTTACCTGCACCCCTCCTTTAAGGATTTCATTTCATACAGTCGTGTGTAAGGTAGTATTTGAGATGCACGTTCATGGGGTTGAAGTTATCATTGAACTGAGCCATGTTTTAAATTTTGCCAAGAGGTATATGGGTTCATAGGTAATACTTCGTGTATTTTGGGAGCTGATTCCGTAAAAGATATTCCCAAGCATGTCCAATTTGTACGCTATTGAAATTGGAGAAAATCCAGAAAATCTCATCTACGTGTCACTAGCTTATAATAAATACTCAAAATATGACAATTATGTTGTAATCACTAGCTTAATTAATTGCATGTCCTTATAGTCTAATGATTTGCTTATCTTTGTTGTTGTTAGAAGTATAAACATCAGCCAGACAGTCAAATCGACAGAGTGTCTTCAGCAATGTTTCCTATTTACGTATCTTTGTTGTACTTCTGACAGTTGAAGGTTTCATAGAAAAATTAAAGGCTTAGGCGAATTTTTTCAGGTTTAAAAAGACGGTTGTGGGTTTAGCAGAACAATTTCGGGTTTTATCCAACTCTTGTGAGTTTTAGACGAGGGGAGTGGTTTCAGTCGAATGACCTTATTGGATTATTGTTGTGTTCTGATAGTTAAGGTTTTACAGAGGGAAAAGTGAGTTTCCAATTCGTATTATTGAGATGCCAAGTCCTGAATTATAATAAGAGGTGTTTTATTTCTTGGAAATGTGGTTAACCGTTACTATATCGTGCATTAAATAAATTTTGACAGATTTTATACATTAGAAATGAAAATAAACACATGTTAATGTGATGCCTGAGAGGAGTGTGAGAGACTCCTCTCTTCTATAAATGAGAGGAGTGTGAGAGACTCCTCTCTTCTATAAATGAGAGGAGTGTGAGAGACTCCTCTCTTCTATAAATGAGAGGAGTGTGAGAGACTCCTCTCTTTTATAAATTAGAGGAGTGTGAGAGACTCCTCTCTTCTATAAATGAGAGGAGTGTGAGAGACTCCTCTCTTTTATAAATCAGAGGAGTGTGATAGACTCCTCTCTTCTATAAATGAGAGGAGTGTGAGAGACTCCTCTCTTCTATAAATGAGAGGAGTGTGAGAGACTCCTCTCTTTTATAAATCAGAGGAGTGTGATAGACTCCTCTCTTCTATAAATGAGAGGAGTGTGAGAGACTCCTCTCTTCTATAAATGAGAGGAGTGTGAGAGACTCCTCTCTTTTATAAATCAGAGGAGTGTGATAGACTCCTCTCTTCTATAAATGAGAGGAGTGTGAGAGACTCCTCTCTTCTATAAATGAGAGGAGTGTGAGAGACTCCTCTCTTTTATAAATCAGAGGAGTGTGATAGACTCCTCTCTTCTATAAATGAGAGGAGTGTGAGAGACTCCTCTCTTCTATAAATGAGAGGAGTGTGAGAGACTCCTCTCTTCTATAAATGAGAGGAGTGTGAGAGACTCCTCTCTTTTATAAATCAGAGGAGTGTGATAGACTCCTCTCTTCTATAAATGAGAGGAGTGTGAGAGACTCCTCTCTTCTATAAATGAGAGGAGTGTGAGAGACTCCTCTCTTTTATAAATCAGAGGAGTGTGATAGACTCCTCTCTTCTATAAATGAGAGGAGTGTGAGAGACTCCTCTCTTCTATAAATGAGAGGAGTGTGAGAGACTCCTCTCTTTTATAAATCAGAGGAGTGTGATAGACTCCTCTCTTTTATAAATTAGAGGAGTGTGAGAGACTCCTCTCTTTTATAAATGAGAGGAGTGTGAGAGACTCCTCTCTTTTATAAATCAGAGGAGTGTGATAGACTCCTCTCTTCTATAAATGAGAGGAGTGTGAGAGACTCCTCTCTTCTATAAATGAGAGGAGTGTGAGAGACTCCTCTCTTTTATAAATCAGAGGAGTGTGATAGACTCCTCTCTTCTATAAATGAGAGGAGTGTGAGAGACTCCTCTCTTCTATAAATGAGAGGAGTGTGAGAGACTCCTCTCTTTTATAAATCAGAGGAGTGTGATAGACTCCTCTCTTCTATAAATGAGAGGAGTGTGAGAGACTCCTCTCTTCTATAAATGAGAGGAGTGTGAGAGACTCCTCTCTTCTATAAATGAGAGGAGTGTGAGAGACTCCTCTCTTTTATAAATCAGAGGAGTGTGATAGACTCCTCTCTTCTATAAATGAGAGGAGTGTGAGAGACTCCTCTCTTCTATAAATGAGAGGAGTGTGAGAGACTCCTCTCTACTTCCTCTTTTTTTATGAACCTCACATACTAATATTGTTTATAATGTGAGTGTGTTAGCTTAGCCATCTTATATCTACTTTCTGTAAATCAATTTTAATTTCCAATTTTCCTTTTCTGGCTTTGACTCTACCACTAAACATGAACAGTCTTAGCTTTTGTAGACCTAATATTCTCGTGAATATATTACTTTTGTGTTGGTTTAGACTCTATTCAACCTTCCAATTGAAGGTACTACCAAACTAGACTATTTTAGCGCTAACTCCAATACACATCAACAAAAAGTAGTGCCACATATACCATCCGTATTAACAAATGTATTTAAAACTTTAAAAAATGCTGTACGACAAAACCCTGACCTGATTCAGCAAAATGGATAACTTTTCTAAAATCAACATAAATAATATTTCTAGAAACTTCTTATTATAACCCAAAGTTAAAAATCATGCTGGTCAGTGCTATCAATGTTTTTTTATGATAATGGTTATACTTGCATTAAGCAGTTCATAATTCACAGAGAGACGCTCCACACAAGTACCCAATGAGGTAAGAAGCTCCTGTGACATCACATCTCTTTCGTTATCTTTACTCCCATTATCACAACATCTGCACAGTCTGCATTAAACGAAAGAAAGAGAAACAAAGAATAACTAATCTTTGGGCTGACAATTTGAATATTTCTAATTTCACCATCACCACCATTAGGTACCTCAGGTTATTTATATTTGGATGTGATTGTACACGGTGATGCACTGAGAGTCTGGTTACTCTTCTGCTTATCTTAACTGATAACAAATTCTTCCTCTCCACCACAATGTGCGATGAGAACATTTAGTAGACTTGAAAGTTAGGAATGAATTACCTGACACATCACACCTGTCACGTTGAAAGGGAGTTGAACAGAGAATAACCCATATAGGACGAGATAAAAGGGAGGTTTTGATACGGATTGGAAACTCTCATGAGTTTTCTAGTGTGTCCGCACAATTCATCCCCGGACAATTAGTCGCCGATTGAAAACAAGAGATATAATTTATAATATAATTTTAATCTTTTGAAAATTAAAGATTAAACTAGTAAATACATTTTGTTAGTATAATATATTTTTTGGTTCTAGGTAAATTGCTCGAAAACAATTGCTCGAAAGACAATTGCTCGAAAACAATTGCTCGAAAAACAATTGCTCGAATGAACAATTGCTCGAAAGAACAATTGCTCGAAAGACAATTGCTCGAAAAACAATTGCTCGAACGAACAATTGCTCGAATGAACAATTGCTCGAATTATCAAATTGCTCGAATGAACAAAATTGCTCGAATTATAAAATTGCACAGTTTTCGATTTTATAAAAGTCAGTTATTCATGAAGTGGAGCTGCACCTAACAATCCTTGTTTCTTTTTAGTAATTGATCATTAATCATTCTATAAATGATTTTAATTATAACTCATTCTGCATATAATCTATTTATAAACCGTTTGTGTCATCTCGTGTGTAACATGTGAATTGGAATCATGTGGTGAATCACTATAACTATTCATGTTTTTTTATCATAAAACCTGAAAATTTATTTATTACTAGCCTATTTGTATGTGACACCTCAATAGGTGAAATTTCTCAAAGTTATGGCAGAGTTTTAATAAATCTACAAATTTTTTTCGGGTTTTATAATAAAAAAATGAATAGTAGTGATTCACCACATGATTCCAATATTTTACACACGAGATGACACAAACGGTCTAAAAAAATAGATTATGCAGAATGAGTAAAAATTAAAATCATTTATAGAATGATTACTGCACAGAGAAAAAAGTATTCTCATATCTAATGGGTCATCAATTTATGCTTTGAATCAATTTATTACGTGATTTGGTTGGACTTAATTCATATTTTCATGTGTGTTAAAACAACTATGACGTGGTGTGTCATCAAACATTAGTTAATTCAATTCATTGAATCAACTTACTATGAGAGTTAAAAGTTACCTTTTTGAAAATTTTACTATGACAGAGTGTATTGTAGTAACTCACAAAGACTGTTAATACAATGTATCTGGTGTATAAATTAACTTACTATGCAAGTTGGCGCTACTTTTTTTAAGTTTAGGAGTGAGTGAAAACGACTGATTTGTTTTAACCCACGTAAATTTTACTACTTTTAAGTAGTACCTTCATCTCACCATGTAGGTAGGTGCAAAAATAACCCATTCATATGAGTAAAAAAAAATCAAATTTGATTTAATTCAACTAATCCTTTTTCTGTGTGTGATCAATTACTAAAAAGAAACAAGGATTGTTAGGTGCAGCTCCACTTCATGAATAACTGACTTTTATAAAATCGAAAACTGTGCAATTTTATAATTCGAGCAATTTTGTTCATTCGAGCAATTTGATAATTCGAGCAATTGTTCATTCGAGCAATTGTTCGTTCGAGCAATTGTTTTTCGAGCAATTGTTTTTCGAGCAATTGTTCATTCGAGCAATTGTTTTTCGAGCAATTGTTTTTCGAGCAATTGTTTTCGAGCAATTGTCTTTCGAGCAATTGTTTTCGAGCAATTTACCGGCTACCATATTTTTTACAGAGCTGGTCATTATCGCAAATATAAAAAAAATAAAATTTAAACCAAAATATAATAATTCAAATGCTTATGTAGACAGTATAGTAAAACAAACTATGAACTAACATTGCTATATTATAGAAAATAAAGTGTTAACAATACTATAAAATCACTGAAACAAGACTAACTGTAACACTGTGTTAACCGTTCTCTCTGTTGGCAGTCAAACAATTGATTTATTATTGCAATGTCAATTGTAAAACAAAGAAAGAGTAACAAATTATGTTAAAAATTTCAAACTCTAGGTAACAATATTTCAGATTTGAGATTCGAAAATTAAAGAAATTTAGTCAAAATTTCATATTGTGAGTAACTGCCTTCAAAAAAGTTATTTTATTATTTGCATGGTAATTACTGATGACATTTAAGATGCTTATTATTATTCTGTATTTTCTTTTTGGTGGATTTTAGCACTTTGAGGATGTTGTTGAATCATCAATTAACACAAATTTGGATTAATTTTATTTAGTAAACCATTCAATGACGAGTACAATGAAAGAACTGTCCTTTTCAATAATAAATGAAATAATCATACAAATAAAATAATAGGTATATGTATCAATTTCATTTGTAATTATCAATCTATTAGAAGGTAAAAGTGCCTTGTACCAACCACTTATTTTGCTGAAAAGAAAATTAGCTCCCTGTAAATGAAGAAACTTCCACCAAGTGTAATTATATTTTAAATTATAACTCTTTTATATTCAATCGGCGACGAATTTTCATGACTCTGATTTCAAGGCTGTCCGGACAATTCGTCACCTCGACAATTCGTCCCAGGACAGTTCTTCGCCGATTTAAAATATATAAAAGAGATATAACTATAATTGGTAAAGGTGCATTCATTTTAAACGAACCAAGTTATAGTCCTAGCTATAAAAACGAACCAAGTTATAGTCCTAGCTATAAAAACGAACCAAGTTATAGTCCTAGCTATAAAAACGAACCAAGTTATAGTCCTAGCTATAAAAACGAACCAAGTTATAGTCCTAGCTATAAAAACGAACCAAGTTATAGTCCTAGCTATAAAAACGAACCAAGTTATAGTCCTAGCTATAAAAACGAACCAAGTTATAGTCCTAGCTATAAAAACGAACCAAGTTATAGTCCTAGCTATAAAAACGAACCAAGTTATAGTCCTAGCTATAAAAACGAACCAAGTTATAGTCCTAGCTATAAAAACGAACCAAGTTATAGTCCTAGCTATAAAAACGAACCAAATTAAAGTCCTAGCTATAAAAACGAACCAAGTTATAGTCCTAGCTATAAAAACGAACCAAGTTATAGTCCTAGCTATAAAAACGAACCAAATTATAGTCCTAGCTATAAAAACGAACCAAGTTATAGTCCTAGCTATAAAAACGAACCAAGTTATAGTCCTAGCTATAAAAACGAACCAAATTATAGTCCTAGCAATAAAAACGAACCAAGTTATAGTCCTAGCTATAAAAACGAACCAAGTTATAGTCCTAGCTATAAAAACGAACCAAATTATAGTCCTAGCTATAAAAACGAACCAAATTATAGTCCTAGCTATAAAAACGAACCAAGTTATAGTCCTAGCTATAAAAACGAACCAAGTTATAGTCCTAGCTATAAAAACGAACCAAATTATAGTCCTAGCAATAAAAACGAATCTTCAAGAAATATTTTTTTTCTAATACGTACGAATAAAAACTTACTGCGTCGAATGCAATAACTTGTTGTAAACACCTCACTAAAAACAAAATTATGTAAGTATAATATTTAACTCAATCAGTTACCTATTGATAAGAAAATATATCTGTTTTTCTTCGAAGCAATAATAAAATTAAAATGGGCAAATTAAATCCGTCATTGCGATGGTTGTTCATGACGCAGTAGAATGATACTCGTGACAACCAATTCTCCTGATTTCCTGCTTTCAAAGGAACATGATAATTCTGTAGTAGGTTCTACCTACAGTGACTCAGGTCGCAACATGTAACACATATCTTGTGGTGCGAAAAAGCACCGTGCGTCGTACATGAGATAACAACTGCATGGAACACTCATAGCGCTGTGGTATGTCCATGTATTACCATTGAAATGCTCTTCTGGTGACACTGGAAGTACTTGACATTACGGATGAAAAGGTTAAACACTGAAAAGTACACCTGTACTGCTAATAATAACTACTTTCAGTTGTGCAGACTTTAGTTAGGTCTGAGGTGATGTCTATGAACACCTTAATTCCTTATCTATTCCCTTATCTCAGGTGATAACAAACCTCGTGTTGGTGACTTTGATGCTGAACCTGAACGTGAACAAATGAGAATAAATTATTAAAAAACTG
The DNA here is from genome assembly GCA_947561585.1 of Caprella mutica. Lineage (NCBI taxonomy): Eukaryota > Metazoa > Arthropoda > Malacostraca > Amphipoda > Caprellidae > Caprella > Caprella mutica. The sequence continues at coordinate 137,463 of CANNZV010001506.1, forward strand.
CAATTTCAAGTAAGGTTTTTACAATGTAAATTGTATTGAATAAATCATCCCTTTGTGTCTATATAATGAGAGTTTTTATTTTCTAATTCTTTTCACAATGCAATTTATATTTTCTTTACCCTAAAGTTCAATGATTTACTTGTTCAGCAGCTTCGATAGCTCATCAACCTGTTGTACTTCCTAATGGTAAGTTCTTCGATAGCTCATCAACCTGTTGTACTTCCTAATGGTAAGTTCTTTGATAGCTCATCAACCTGTTGTACTTCCTAATGGTAAGTTCTTCGATAGCTCATCAACCTGTTGTACTTCCTAATGGTAAGTTCTTCGATAGCTCATCAACCTGTTGTACTTCCTAATGGTAAGTTCTTTGGTAGCTCATCAACCTGTTGTACTTCCTAATGGTAAGTTCTTCGATAGCTCATCAACCTGTTGTACTTCCTAATGGTAAGTTCTTTGGTAGCTCATCAACCTGTTGTACTTCCTAATGGTAAGTTCTTCGATAGCTCATCAACCTGTTGTACTTCCTAATGGTAAGTTCTTTGATAGCTCATCAACCTGTTGTACTTCCTAATGGTAAGCTCTTTGGTAGCTCACCAACCTGTTGTACTTCCTAATGGTAAGTTCTTCGATAGCTCATCAACCTGTTGTACTTCCTAATGGTAAGTTCTTTGATAGCTCATCAACCTGTTGTACTTCCTAATGGTAAGTTCTTTGGTAGCTCATCAACCTGTTGTAGTTTGTTGTGGATTTCGCTGTTCCTTGAACGATTTTGTGGAACATTTTTCGATTTGACTGTCTTCTTGATCGTTTTTGCTGAATATGACGATTAGGCTGCAGGTGTTGGTTATCCATCTAAATATCAATTATTTTCGCTGAATTAGGTAGAGATGCCAAGTAGGGTTTTTAAAAATGCCAGTCTCGCCATATTATATATTCGTTATGCATGGAAAATTCAGCTCATCTGATAATGAGCCAATAATAATAATTACCCACATAATCGAAAACTTGTAATGAATGTAATAAACATTATTATTTATTTGGAATGTTTAATAATCAATTGATTTTACTTAAATACCAAATATTAATAACTCAAATTCAAATTATTTATTTAAAATTACAAGATTACAATAATTTTATTCATTTCATCAATTACTATTACATTTCATCAATTACTAATACAAGTGCCATATAAATTTATTAATACATTTGTAGTTTCAATATTCCACCTACAAACTTTCTAAATTTGAATAATTAGTTTGATTATTTATACTTTGGTCCTCAATTAAAATCGTTTTCTATGCAAGGGTCCTAAAAGAAATAATAGGTTAGACATTTACATGTTAGAAATTTAAGAAGTGCACATTCCTCGGTTAGAATGTATGCACACGTGCATATTATATGCTCTTGAAATATATGCAGAGGACTGCATATATGCAATATGCACAATTTCACATCCCTACTAAATATCTTCGCAAATTTGCGGAAGGTTTTATTTTACCAGTTATTTATTTATCATCTTGTATATAACTGAAAAACTGTTCAACCAAATTACCTGAAATTTGGTGTAATGATTGTTCAATTTCCATTGACCTTATGGTTGAATTTGGTTGAATTTTGGGAGTGACCCGGTCAAAGGTCATGGTCATTTATAACTCAAAAAGTATTGAACCATATTGCATGAAACTTAGTGGGATGAGTGGCCAATATACAGGAACTATTTTGTTAGATTTCAGGAGCGATCGGGTCAAAGATCAAGGTCACGGCCATTTATAACTCAATGACTCGAAAATTATTCCACCAAATTGTCTCAAATTCAATGGGACGATTGGTTAATGTTCAGGAACCATCTGGTAGAATTTAGGAAGCGATCCGGTCAAAGGTCAAGGTCATTTATAACTAGGGTTGTGACAATATTCTTTTAGCATAAAAATATAATCTCGAGCATATTCTTTTTATTAAAAACATATTATTTTTATTGAAAATTTATTCTTTTTATTAAAAAGTAATAAAACTTATTCTTCTTAACAATATATAAAAAAATCATGCAACTAATATATTTCTCAGTTCAGAGATATGCTATATAACTAAAGAATATATATTTACAAAAAAAATAGATACTAGTAAGTATATAGGTATTTTAGAAGACCGTTGCAGAACAATACATGCCAAAATTATTGGAACATACAAGCTGAATTAAGGTTAATACCTGAAAAACCTGTTCAGGGTTCGATTTTGAAAAGTTTCATAAATTAATATTAGAAAATGCATTTTTATTTTATCCTAACAACTTTTCAACGTTTCCTAGTTTAAATTTAAAATTTACCCGTTTTATAAACCCTATATTACTATGACTGAACTTGGTCAGACGATATACAAATTGAATCCATGTGCCATGATTCATATTAATAAAACTTATTTAAACTCTTCAAAGATTTCCATTGCGTCCAAATGTGATTTAAGGAACTTCCTAATATCCCTTATCATATTTACACATCAAACGGCAGCACTTTTTAATGAATTCAACATAAAAAGCATATTTTAAGGAATAGCTATAAAGCATATTGCAGATCATAAAAGAGTATATTTAGATCATATAAGCATATTTCAAAGAGAAGATTGTCACAACCCTATTTATAACTCAAAAAATAATTTAACAATATTTAATGAAACTTGGTCATTATCCAATTACCAGTTCATTAGATTTCGGGAGAGAACAGGTCAAAGCGGCAGCGAAGGTATGCACACTACCGAGTGCGCGTAATCTAGTAAATACTATCAATCTAGTTCCTATATCGATAATTTTGAAATAAATTTTAATTCTACACTAATACTTTCCACGCTACCTATTATGGTGTTCGTTTATTGCTCTTTTATTTGAACGAGGTTGTTATCATTTTTAATATCTTCAATAAACTTTAGCATTATTATTGTCTCATTTAACTCCTAACTTCATATCATAACTCAAGTCAATTCCAGAATGGCAGTAACTAAATGAAAACATTACTAATTTAAAATAAGATCTTTAAACAGAGTAAACGATAGGTGATATGGCATAAATTCGAATACTTTAACATATTTCTATTTCAAATCATCAATTAATACTCTTTATGTAAGTTTATGAGCCTATAGTTTAATCATACCTGTTCAATAAATGGATTTGTACCAATAGGAGGAAAATAACTGCAATCTAAGAATATTTCTATTCCAATAGAAAGGTGAAGGTACAAACGGTATTGTTTATAAAATCAAACAAGAGTAAACTAATTTAATTATAAAAAGAATTAACTAAAAATAACTAACAAAATTAATCAACTAAATATAACATAAAATTAACAAAAACAAGACTAATAAGAAAATAGGATATTTAAATAATGATCAATATAAATAAAGACTAGTAAGAAAGTTGATGTATAAGAAACTATAGCATCAAAATGGAACATTTCCTAATTTTCCTTCATCAAAATGCAATAATTGTTTCCTTCATTACAGTACTGTAGAATGGAATTCGTCATCAAAGTAACGAAGAATGAAATAAATTCATCATCAAAATAACGTAAAATATCAATAGAATATTTCCTTTATCAAACTATAGTAGACTGTAATAATTTCTCATTCAAATAACATTCTATTTACTCTCTATTAATGAATCATATTAAAGTAAGAGGAATAAATCAATTAATGCATGAAAAATAAGAAGTGAACTGCATCATAATAAAGTAGAATGAAAATTTCTATACATTTTTATATTTTTGCAGCATTTACGTTAACTACACTGAGAAAAATAAACAACTCCAACTGATGCACTCAGGTGTTTGGAGTTCACCCTATGGCTTTGTCTCTAAAGTGAGACACCCTAGTGCATCAAACTATTGTTTGGATGGTGATGCACTAAAGTGCACCAGTTCGATGCACTTCAGTGTCTCTGCTAAAATTTAGCTAAAAAGATGAGAATAATTTCATAATTTCCTCATCTTAACAAACTTATAGCTAAGACACTGAAGTGCATCTCCAAACTATAGTTTGATGCACTAGGGTGTCTCGCTTTAGAGACAAAGCCATAGGGTGAACTAGAAACACCTGGGAGCATCAGAATTTCTCTGAGTATTCAATTCAATTGTATTTTGATACTTCAATTTTATTCATAAAGATAAATTTTAGAACTGATCTGAAAAAAATAGAAACTAATTTTTAATGTTACTTTGCAACTCGAAACGTCTATCAGATAGTGAATAACATTTTCTTTACAATTTTCCGTATTTCAAATATTTAGATTTAAACTCTCTGTACTTGTTTCTCACTATCACCGAGCCGTAACGTTTGAGTACGTGAGGGAGCTTCACCTTCATCAATTCATCCACCTGATTATCTGATAGGAACTCTTTTTTTTCCATGAGAGGAAAGAATAACTGTCTCATTGCCTCCCTTTCTTCATCACTGAAGGTCCTATTCTTGGACTTGCTTTTACTGGATACAAAAGATCTTAACTCGTCAATGTCCATTTCTTCAACGGAATCTGCGAAAATGAATTAGAATTATGAGCTACATAGACACTGAGATACTTTAAATTATAACTTTGTATGTAGCTAATTATAGATGGTTTTCCTCTTCTTGAACATTTTTTTTTATTTAGCGTCAGGTTGTACTAGAACCAACTCAAAAGTCATTCGGATGAATTCCTGATTATGTGACCAATATATTTGAATAAGTTTTAATGTTAGATCTCAGTTAACTGATGATCATAAGCACTACTTACCAACACTGGCAGCAGGAGGAACTTTTGAAGAGCAAGAGGCTCGAGAACAAGTGGAGATTGGTGCACAGTTGGACGAGACATTACTAGCTATTTCCATGGCCACGGATTCCTCTCTCTCAAAAACATCAGTTTCTGCAGGGGCAATTGGACTGTTCACCACTGACGAAGGAATGATTTCACTATCTTCACTCTCTGAATCATTCTTCTTGATAGAAGATCCTCAAATAATTAACATAAATAATTTATCAGCTTTAAAGCATCATTAGTTTTTATAATATATAAATCCTCAGAATGTTCTTGGTTAAAAAAGTATAATAATTCAAACATGATCCTTTAGAACTAATTAATTTATTTCACAAAAATATTAAGACTCGTCTTTTGGAAGAATATCAATAGTGACAGTTCTCTTCTTCTCCCCACTGTACATCTTGTCGATGAAGTCTGCTGCTTGGTATCCAACTGCATTTTTATTTACTACATTGTAAATTATATCTGCAGTTGAAGTGGAGTGATTGATGTGCTTTGCCACCGTATCTGCCATTGATGCATCCACTTCCCTCACTAGAGTACTGACAGATCTACGGCAATCATTGGAAATAATGTGCCCCAGTCCTGCTGCTTCAGCATGTCGACACAATGAATGGGCGACCGCTGAAGATGATGACAGCCCAGTTCCTTTAAAAGTTGTGAAAAACTTTGTGCAATTCTCTTGCACAATTTTGGATCTTACATTATCGAAGTAATTCCATCAGAGTGTTAAGTTGAGGAGAGAGGACCAATTTTTCCGGTCCACAGCTACTCAAAGTCTCGTGATTTATGATAGTGATCATGAAACGTGTGAGACCATAATTCTTATCGTTGGCTTTAACTCGCTTTGCGAAATCTTCTTCAGTCATTTCTGCTAGGACACCTGCCCTGTTAGCGTTCCTCATATTGATGTTAAACAGGAGGTAGTCTCTCATAAGTGTGAATCTGCGACTTGTGAGAACAAGGTCTAGAGAATCACACTCGGAGAGGTAAGTGAAGGCAGTTCGGTGCTCATGAGATGCCTTGTATTTGTTTATTTTGTCAGAATCCAATAAAATTTCGCTTTGTTTGATTGACCAGTTTGGTAAGTCTGTCAAAATGTCACGAGCCCAATTCCTGTTATCTTCATTTGAATGAATTTTTCTCCTCGAGTCTCTACAGATGTAATTCATGAATATTTTGAGTGCCACCATGTAGCTTCTTGCTGTTTGGCCCGACCATGATTCATTGTTTTTTTATGGAGGAAAATCCTCCATAGGGTATTATCATCCAACAAATCTTTAACTTCACTTACTTTGATTTCTGTGCACACTCTCTTTATCATCGAGGCATTTTGTGTAGCAGTTATTTGTTTATTCCCCCATCCTTGAGGTCCAACTTGCCACTCTTCAAAGTCTTTAATCATTTTTTGAATGACGCCAGGTAGAGAATAATTAGCCGTATAATTCACAGTAAATTCGTGAAGAGAAATAGTTTGAATCATATTCAAAATTATCTCCTCAATTGGATCCAAAGTCCCACTATAAGATGATTGCTCAGTAGCAGACGGTTCACTACTTGATGCAACAGTATCTGACGTTCCACCAGTTTATGATACAGTAGCTGATAGTTCACTAGTTCATTGATCAAGTCCATTGGATGATATGATACCCGAATTGTGGATTGGATGCTCTGGAATTGGATGCGATAAATGGTATCACAAAGATAGTCTTTCGGCAGGAATTTCAAGTACGACATAAGAAGAGTTGGATAATTTTCCTTACTTCTGTTGCAAGTTTTGCGAGAAAAAAATCAACATCAAAGAAGTGAATACTAATTAATCATCAAGGATTATCTCTTATTTATTATTATTATTTTCTCTTCGAATATATTACTTTTCATTGTTTTATGTTATTAATTAGTTTATGAATGAAGGATTTATGAATTTCTGTGATATTTCATTGGGTTAGATACGAATTATCGGTCGGTTCCTCATTTTAAATCACCTTCAAGAAAAAACGCGTAATAATTAATATTTAATCTTTATTTTTATTGGTATCAAGGATACCTGTATCATGCATAGGTATCATGGATACCAATTTATATAAAAGTTAAATAATAAAAATAATTCCTTTTTCTTACGTGACCGAAGATGTGAAACTGACCGATAATTCGGAACTTTCCCTACTCCTATTATTGTTTAGATTAGATTCTTTATTGGAAAAAATAAAAAGATTACATACATGAGAAATACGGATTACATACAGGCATTCATACAATTATATTTACAAATTTGCTATAAATTAAGTAAACTAAAGAATAATCAAAATCCAAGCCTATACGAAGTTTGACATAGTAACTTTTTTCTATTTCTATTTAGGCCTTAACGTACTCATAGCTTGTATATGTGCTTCATTAACTCGTTTTGTAAATGGAATTTGTTAAATATACACTATACAAAAACTTTAAATATCGTCAAGTTAAACATTATGCATCAGCTTCAGATAATTACGAGGGTAAGTTATGAATTATCGGTCAGTTCCGCATCTTTGTTCATTTAAGAAAAATGATTTAATGTAATTCAATTCCTATATAACGATTTTTTTCCTCATATATGATCGAAGATGTGAAATTGACCGATATTGTGTCACTTACCCTCTTGCTTTCTAAATGCTGTATTGATATCAGAAACAAGTTTATTAGTCATTATGTTCGATTGTAACGGAATTTTTCAACCTTAAAGTTTTTATAACCGATTGGAAATTGGTTCGTGATGATGACATGACACGATTTTTAATGTTTCGTTTTTGATTCAAATAAAAAAGTTAAAAATGTTAAATTGATTCATTTATCAATCACTATCACACTAAGTATCTCTTATCCGGAATTTTAAAGAATTTATCCAAATATTGGTAATATGTAATGATATCCGGTAATATGAAAAATCGTTTCAGATCATCCGGCATATTGAAAAGGTTTTTCAGTTTGTCCGGTAAATGATTTTGAATTGAAAATATATCCGGTAATAGGAAAAAAACTACATTTTTATAATTCGAATTAAAAATCATGTAGATTTGTTTTCATCATAAATGGGCAACACTGGTTTACTAAATCAAAACTAATGACAATCATACTTTGTTATTGTGCCTGGTTTGACGTGAAAAGACGTGTTACATTGGTTGTTATTGCTACTTGAAGTGAAGGGTGTCCTAATCGTCCGGTAATTGAGTCGTTACCATAATGTTTAATTTATGAAATTTACCAAGGGGAAAATAACATTTCGAGTCAGCCGTCTTTTCGTTCATTGTTTGAATGATATCAATTAATTTATTAGGGGTTTAACGTCTGCTTCGGAACCAAAGGCCATATCGCTGACAAGTGTTTGAATCATAAGGCGATGTGGTAATTCATTTGCATGTAATTGGTATGTAAACAGTGAACCATCTTATCTCTTGGGATTCAATATCTTTAACGTAGTTTCCTTTTCCGTTTATGTCCGGATAGAAACTAATAAAAATCAGACGGCACTACAAAGAGAGCTAGAAACAAGGCAGAGGTGTACCATGTGATATGCCAACTGTTGTATGTTCGATACCATCTTTCTATTTGAGCTCTCAATGTTATAATCTATACTAATAATTTCCCTCGTGTGTTAATTTATTTATTTATATGGTGTCCGCTTTTAATAGACGGGTATTAAACATGAAGAATGTAACTATGGTACGCACGGGAATCTAATGACTTGTTACTTAAATTGTTTTTACACAATATAAATTCAGTTGAGCAGAATTTAGAGTCTTAACTCTTAATTGAGAAAAGTAATTTAAATTAACAGGTCCACAACTTACCTGTCTGACTTACTGGAAGAAGGAAGCCTCTGTAATTTCACTTCACTTATTAGTACTTTTACTTTGTATCAGATGACTTCAGACTCCCTCAGAGCAACAACCAGGAGAAGGAGATAGAGGTTGACGACAGCAAGAATGTGTCCGTTACCATCAGAGATGATCACTCGGACAAGACAGTGTACAAGGGCAGTGAGACGGAGGCTCTGAGGGAGTGCTTACTCATTGTGGATCACAAGAGGCAGACCAAATAATTTTTCCCCGGTGGAATATTGCCCGGCGGAATTTTCCCTGTGTGGAATTTTGTCCGGCGGAATTTTCCCTGTGTGGAATTTTCCCTGTGCATTACATATTTCTAGGTTTAAATTGGTAAATTGTAAGTTAAAAGTTTAAAATGTGAGATGCAATTCACATCAATATAAATCGTTTTAATTTAACTTCATCATATTGCACTCTAACAAGTTTTAATTATAAAATAGCCAAAGAAATTAAAATAAAATGAATTTAGAATTTTCTTAAGATAATTACTGAACATAATATATATAGAATCATAGATATATTCTAATATATAATAATTCACTTATCACCTTAATTGAAAAAGAAAGGTACACCTAACTAACAATAATTCAACATTTTCGATAATTTAAGAAGCAAACTATATAATCGTTAGTATTTAACAGTTATTATGGATGGTATTATACTAGTTGAAAAAGTAGGATGAAGATTCATTCATTGTAATCAGTTGGTTCCTGAAGTTTGCTCCATTACAGCTAATGTCTTGTCCCTTAATTTCACAATGGCGTAGATAATTTCAAGTTCACGTCGAAAAGATATCATTATTTAAAAAAATCCTATTAATTCTCAATGTAAGATTGAAAACTATGAAATCGTTAATGAATAGTGAATTCATCACGCTACTAGTACTCAACTGAGGGAATTAGAAATATCAAAAATAAATTCAATGAAATTTTATAATAAGTGGATATGTTCTTTGGAAAATAATTTATAAATTTGTAAAGCTTATAAATACTGAAGATTCAATTATTGATGATTTTCGTCTTCAGTGACTTTTCCTCTGACAGTACTTTTTTATTGATGTAGGTAGCACAATAATCATATGACTGGACAAAATAATCAGCTGGACTTTTTCGGAGCTGACAGACGTGTTGATAATAAGGTAAAGCCAAATATATATATTTTGTTTCTATATTTGTTTATACTGTAAATATATTCTTAAATCGATAGTTATCTTAGACATTTGTATATATATATATATATATATGATATTTATTGCCACCTAGTAGACAACTAGGTGGTAAATAACTACCTACTTACTACCTATACAGGTAAATGGTAGAGTAGAGTGTTAGATAGCATACCTATTCATATTTACTTCATATCCCATTTTCTTCTCTAAGCAATATAACCATAACAATTATTTTTAGGTATATTATTACCTATAAACTGAAATTGTTTATATAACTACCTATACTAGTAGGTAGCCAGATAATTTCCTATTCCAGAAAACAATTTAAATTCTATATATTACAACTGAGAATTTAAGAAATCATGGCCGCCTCATCTTCAGGTGATGAGTTTCTTGAAGAAGCCTTCATTGCTGATAGTGGAGAGCATGACTCCATGGGGAATTTGATAATCCCAGAGACGCAGTTTACAAACTCAATGAAAACTGTACAAACAAGTAATGTCCCCACAATAGAGGAAGAGGATGATATACAATTTGTAGGCTTTACAGATGATGTGGATGTGCCATCCACAGATGAAGTAAATGAACTGTTGAGATGCCAAATGACTAAAAAGAGTAAAATCAATGAAAATTTATTAGATTCAAATAGAAGAGATTACTTTCCAGAAACAGGTAGAAATCCAAATAACGAAGAAGATGAATCAGTAACAAATGACACGAACTTTAGCTCTGCCTTGAATAACGGATATATCCCAAAGGCAAGACCAAGGAATATACCTCGACAAGAACAAAATGGAGCACAAGACAACAGTTCACAAAACGTGACAATAATTATCGAACCAGTAATGAACTCAGATGGAGAAAAACTGATTTGGTTCTTAAAGAATTCCTCTCCAATGATAAATGTTTAAATAATAGTCTCTACACATCTATTATAGGAAAGCAAAATATTATCAATGTAACAAAAAACCTAAAGAGAAATATTTTAGTGGTTCAAATTGGCAAGACAAACAAAGAAAATAGTGAAGAAATACTCAAAATGTCCTCTCTCAACACTTTTAAAGCAACCTGTCGTCTCCCAAGAGAAGAACAAACTATCAGGGGTGTCATCGGGCCAATTGAAGACTTGAAAGAAGAGTTGCTTCTATCATACCCTGATATATCAAACATAGAAAGAATATTTAGAGGAAAGGAGAAGACTCCAACTCTGACTATCAAGTTGACTTTCAAAGGCAGATCTTTACCCAAAGAGATAATACTTTGGTATCAAAGATTCAAAGTGAGCACTTATGTGGGACGTCCATGGCAGTGTTACAACTGTCAGAAATTTGGCCATAATGCATATATATGCCGTAGCAAGCCGGTTTGTGCTACCTGTGCAGGATCACACAAAACCTTCAACTGCTCCCAAGTGGATTTACCTCTTGAACAAAAAATCATGAAATGTATTAACTGTAATGAAAACCATTCAGCCAACTATGGTGGCTGCCTGAAGATAAAAATGGCTAAGGAAATTGAAAAAAAGAGGGCCTTTGAGGGACTAACATATAAACAGGCTTTGTTGAGTGTGAAAGAGGTGTCCAATGATAATTATAGCCAAAAAGCTATACCAAAAAGTGGTGAAACTGCAAGAGAAATATCTGTAAACAACGCGCAACATATAACCAGAACACAGACACAACCAAATTTGAGTTCTCCAAATAAAAACAAAACTGCTGCTGCTACTACATGTGCAAGTACACAGACAGAAAATCACAATATACCTCTGAAACATTATTAAGTCAATTGAGTATTCTAATTGTGAAATTGATGAAACTAAAAC